>CAJQZJ010037401.1:0-13583 GCA_907164525.1 Lophiomys imhausi | reverse complement strand
TTCCTTCCTTCCTTCCTTCCTTCCTTCCTTCCTTCCTTCCTTCCTTCTTTCCTTCCTTCCTTTGTTCCTTCATTCTTGCCTTCCTCTTTCTTCTCTTTTTTGAAGAAAGATTTTAAAAAATATTTTGCGACAAGGTATCTCTATGATGTATGTGGCTCTAGCTTTCCTGGAGCTGGCTCTTTGGATCTGTATGCATCTGCTCCTGGGGGCTGGGATTAAAGGCGTTCAACACCACACCCAGCTCTGGCTTATTTTTATAGGCTGTGAGCAGTAGTTTTGAAATAGCAAGTACTTGGAATTCTGATGCTGTCTGTCTTACCAGTGTCTTCTTTGATGCATTGTGTTCTGGTGTCAAGTGGCAAAATATCTTTGCTTAGCCCAAGGACATGAATTTGTCCTATGTTCTTTTATGTGTCATATGGTTTGAAGTTTTACATTTTGTTTGTATTCATTTTGAGTTAATTTTTCTATATCATTAGTGGTATTCATTGAAGTCTTTTTCCTTTTTTTCATACAACATATTTTGATCATATGCTTTACCCTTCCCTCACTCCTCACATGTCCTCCCTACTTCTTCACCTTTATGATGTCTCTCTCAAAACAAAAACAAAACAGAAAATTAAAATAAAAACAAACTGAAAACCAATAAGACAAAAATACCAACACAAGACAAAACAAGAAGCCCACAAACAGACAAAACACAATCAAGTCCATTTTGTGTTGACCAGCTTCTCCTGGGCATGGAACTCTCCTGGAGTGTGGTTAATGTATCAATTCATTGAACAAAACTGATTTTCACATTCCCAGTGGGCCTTTGTTGCAAAGATCTTCTTAGTTAGTGGTGAGATGTTGTGTCCATCTCTTCTCAGTGCTGGTACTTTGTTTTGAACTTGTTACAGGTCCTGCATGTGATGTCACGGTCTCTGTGAGTTCATGTGCGTGGTGGTTCTGCTGTGTCTGGAAGACACTGTTTCATTGGAATCAACCACACCTCTGGCACTAATAATCTTTCAGCCTTCCCTTTGGCATTGGTCCCTGAGCCTTGTGGGAAGGTGTTCAATGAAAACAACCCATTTAGGACTGAATACTCCAAAATTTCTCATTCTGGGCATATTGTTAATTTGTTGCTCTCTGTGTTAATTTCCATCCATTGAAAGAAAAAGATCTCTGTGCAGTGAACTGATCTGTGCATATAGCAATATGTCATTAGGAATAATTTTATGGCTATGTTCTTATTCTCTCATCTATCTATCTATCTATCTATCTATCTATCTATCTATCTATCTATCTATCTATCTATGATCATTATCAGAAACTAATAGTTTTCTACTAGCCCCATGACCTATCTAGCTAGTCTCATGTTCTTGTCCACCTTAGCAGTGTCAGGTATAAATACATCTCAACTACACATATGAAGTTATGTATGAATCTACAATTAGATTCCATTAATTAGCATGTCTCTTTTTCTGCCAATACCATTCTATTATTACTCTAACTATGTAGTATTGTTTTTGTTGCTACTTCATAAGTATAATTTTGTTACTGTTATTAATCATAATTTAAATATCTATGTTTTCTGATAGTCTTAGGCAGTCTCTGTGGAGGAGTCATTTGGCCCCAAAGGGATTGTGACTTGCAGGTTGAGAACCACCACTCGATCGAATGTGTAATTGGTAAAGTAGTTTCCCCCCATTCTGTAGGTTGGGAATGGTGATGCCTCCAACAATTCTGATTGTTTTAGCTATCCTTGTGTGTGTGTGTGTGTGTGTGTGTGTGTGTATGCGTGTGTCTTTCCATATGAAGCTGAAAATTGTTTTTTTCAATTTCTGTGAAGAATTGTGCCAGAATTCTGTGTTGAAACCATTTGACCTTGGGCTTTTTTGGTTTGGAGACTTTTAATGACTACTTCTATTTCCTTGGAGGTTATAGGACTGTTAAATTTGTTTACCTGATCTTGATTTAACATTGGTATGTGGAATCTATCAAGGAAATTGTCCATTTTGCTTAGGTTTTCCAATTTTGTGGAATATAGGTTTTTGTGAAGTAAGATATAATGAATATTTGAATTTCCTCAGTGCCTGTTGTCATTTTCCCCCTTTTCATTTCTGATTTTGTTGATTTGGATATTTTCCCTCTGCCTTTTAGTTAGTTTGGCTAAGGATTTATCTATTTTGTTGATTTTCTCAATGAACCAGCTCTTGGTTTCATTGATTCTTTCTATCGTTCTTGTTGTTTCTAATATATTGATTTCAACTCTGAATTTGATTATTTCCTGCCATCTGCTCCCCTTGGAGGTGTTTGCTTCTTTTTTCTCTAGAGCTTTCAGGTGTGTTTTTAAATTGTTAGTATGAAAACTCTCCGATTTCCTTTTGAAGGGGCTTAGTGCTATGAACTTTCCTTTTAGCACTGCTTTCAATATGTCTCATAAGTTTGAGTATATTTTGCCTTCATTTTCATAGAATTCTAGAAAGTTTTAAATTTCTTTCTTTACTTCTTCACTGACCCAGTGGTCATTGAGTAGAGAGTTTTTCAGTTTCCATGAGTTTGTAGGTTTTCTGTTGTTTCTGATATTATTGAAGTCTGGTTTTATTCAATATTAGTCTGATAAAACACAAGGGGCAATTTCAATTTTCTTGTATCTGCTGAGGCTTGTTTTGTGACCAACTACACGGTCAATTTTAGTGAAGGTCTGTGAAGAAAATATATTCTTTTGTGTTTAGGTGAAATGTACTGTAGATATCAGTTAGGTCTATTTGATTCATAATGTCTGTTAATTTCATTCTGTTTAGTTTCTGTATTGTTGTTTTGTCCAGTGGTGAGAGTGGTGTGTTGAAGTCTCCCACTATTAATGTGTGCAGTTTGATGTGGGATTTGAGCTTTAGTAGTGTTTCTTTTATGAATTTGGATGCCCTTGCATTTGGGGCATAGATGTTCAGCATTGAGATGTCATCTTGGTGGATTTTTCCTTTGATGGATATGAAATAATCTTCTCCATCTCTTTTAACATTGCTTGAAAGTCTATTTTATTAGATACTAGAATGCCTACTCAAGCTTGCTTCTTGGGTTCATTTGCTTGAAATGTCTTTTTCTGGTTTTACTCTGAGATAATATCTATCTTTTTGCTGAGGTGTGTTTCTTGTAGGAAGCAGAATGATGGATTCTGTTTTCGTATCCATTCTGTTAACCTGTGTCTTTTTATTGAGGAATTGAGTCCATTGATGCTGAGGGATATGGATTACCAGTGATTGTTAATTCCTGTTATCTTGCTGTTGATGGTGGTAGTCTGTGAGTGACCTTCTCTTCTTTTGGTTTTGCTGCAGTGGGTTATTTGCTTCCTGTGTTTTCTTGGGTGTAGGTAACATCCTTGGGTTGGAATTTTTCTTCTAGTATGCTCTGTAGGGCTGGACTTTGCAGAGCATAGATATTGTTTGAATTTAGTTTTGTCATTGAATATCTTGTTTTCCTCATCTTTCATGATTGAAAGTTTTGCTGAGTATACTAGTCTGGAGTGGCATCTGTGGTCTCTTAGGGTCTGAAGACATCTTTCCAGGCTTTTCTGGCTTTTAGGGTCTCTGATGAGAAGTCAAGTATGATTCGGATAGGTCTGCCATTATATATATTATTTGGCCCTTTTCCCTTGCAGCTTTTAATATTCTTTCTTTGTTCTGTACATTTAGTGTTTTGATTATTATGTGGCAGGGGAATTTTCTTTTCTAGTCTAATATATTTGGAATTCTATAGGCTTCTTGAATGGTTATATGCATCTCTTTCTTTAGGTTTGGGAAATTTTCTTGTATGCTTTTGTTAAGATATTTTCTGATCCTTGTAGTTGGGAGTCTTCTCTTTCTTCTATTCCAATTCTGAGGTTTTGTCTTTTCATAGTGTCCTTGCTTTCCTGAAGATTTTGTGTCACAACTTTTTTAGATTTCACATTTTCTTTGACAGCTGTATCAATTTCTTCAATTTTATCTTCCATTCCTGAGATCCTTTCTTCTATCTCTTATATTCTGTTGATGATGTTTGTGTTTGTAGTTCCTTTTCTTTTTCCTAGGTTTTCCTGTTCCAGGACTGTTTCAGCTTATGTTTTCTTTATTGCTTCAACTTCCCTTTTCAGGTCTTGAACCATTTTATTCCTTTTCTTCTCCTATTTACTATATCCTGCATTTCTTTAAGAGCTTTATTAATTTCCATCACCTGTATTGTTATATTTTCCTGTTTTTCTTTGAGGGATTTGTTCTCCTCTTTTACGACCTCTATTATTTTCATAAGTGTAGATGTAAGGGAATTTTCTTGTGCTTCAGTTATGTTATGAGTTCCAGGGATTTCTGTAGCATTATAGCTAGGTTTTGGAGACATCATATTTCCTTGCTAATTTTTTTTATAGTGTTCTTACGCTGGCCTTTAGCCATCTAGTTGACGCTGATGTTGTTTGGTTGTTCCTTGTGCCCACTGGCCTTGGTGCCCAGGGAAGACCCCTGTTCTGGAAGCTAACTAATCCTGTGTTCCTGATGCCCACCTCTGGATGATAGGTAGGTCCCTGTAATAGAGACAGGATCTTGGGGATTAGCTGCATCTCTCCTCAGCTAGTTGTGACCTAATTGGACCTATAGGCAGGAGATTGGTGTGCAGGGACTATTCTGTAGGGTACTGAAATCTGGCAGGTCTCCTTAGAAAGGCAGATCGAGCTGTGGATCAGAGGCTGGATCTGTGCACCACTGGAACCTGGGTTCTTTCCTCACCGACATGGTCATTTTGGGTTCAGTAGCTTGTCTGTTGATCGATTCAGCAGTTATTGAGCTCCACTGAAACTGTGGTCTGGGACCATGCATTGTTGAAACTGGGAGCTACACCCAAGATAGAGGCCATAGTCAGCAGGCCTGTGGGTGGTTGTTGCAGTAGCTCGGGTGATCAGGAGGTGACAAGTTCCAGATTTTGCTGGGGAACATTGACATAGGTTGTGTTTACAGTCAGTGCTGCTCCTGATAACTCCACTGTGACTGGGTTTGGCAACCTGTCACTCAGATATTGTGCATGCTGGGCACTGCCGTGTTGGGAACTCCAGAAAGAATTCTCACTTAACTGTGCACTCCCATGGTCTTCCTGCTCCTCTTGGGAATATGGACAGGTCCTCATGGAGGCTGGAACTCAGGAAGACAGGCAGGCTTCTGACCTGAGGCTGGAGCCATGGGTTGGAACCTGACATGTTGGGTCAAGAGCCCCTCTCCAGATGGGAGACAGAGCTAGCTGGCTGGTCTCAGGGTGATTGTTCCTGTGTCCTGAGTACACTGTTTGGTGTGGTGACCAGCCTCAGCATTTGCTGTAGAAATTCAGGCACAGTCTGTGTCTCACAGTCAGCTGAGGTGCCTCCACAGTGACTAATCTCAGTCTCCCACCAGTCAGATCACATGCACTATGGTCGGCACCATCTTGGAATCTACCTCTTATTTTTTAAAGAGCTTTCAAGTGTGTTTTTAAGTTATTAATGTGAGTGTTTTCTACCTTTGTGATGTAAAGTCTTAATGCTACTAACTTGTCCATAGAATAGAACTGTCTCTAATGTGTCCCCTACATTTAGTTATGTTGTGTTTTCATTTTCATTCAATTCTAAAAAGAATTGATTTTGGCTTGGTCCATTGAGTGGTTCGGCTTCTATGAGTTTGTATATTTTATGCTATTTCTATTGTGAGATGTTAATGTTCAGCTCTAATCCACGGTAGTCAGAAAGGATGCAGAGTATTAATTCAATTTTTTTTATATCCACTGGGATTTGCTTTGTATCCTAATGCATATTCAATTTTGGAGAGTGTTTGATCAACTGCTGAGTGCTAATTGGTTAATAATCATACAGCATTTGTTGACTGAATATTAGGGCTGATGGGGAGGATATTGCATTGGCAGATATTAAGGAAATATAAGGAAAAAAAGCAAATGAACTTTGGACCTGAGATTTATCACAGTAGTGTGTAAGAGTGCTTGCCTACCATCTACTAGCCTCTAGGTTAAATCCTCAGTATCTCAAAACAAACAAACAAACATACAAGCAAACAAACAAACAAACATGTTATCATGTATGGACATGTGCAAACAAGCAAGCAAATATATGAAGAAACAAACACTCAAGTCTTGTATTTGGAATAAGAATGATGTGAAAGAGAGGGAAGTGTGGGTCTGATTTCTGGGGTTCTGGTTTAACTGTGTGTGTTTGATATTTTCAGGGAGGGCAATTAATGGCTTTGAGGAAACAAGGAAGAATTTAATTGAAACACAGGAGTGAGAATAACAATATACCTCAGTTCTGATGTAACCAAAGTTTCAGCACATTCACATAAACACTTTTAAATTGGCCATTTATTTGGATGGACTTTTGTGGACTTTGGTGACATCTGTGCTTGGAAAGAAAAATGACTTATAGTAAAATACCTTTTCAAATAATTATTTCATGAAATAGTGATATAATGATTGAAAATGACCTTTGGTTTCTGCTGTTTATAGTTCTTACTGAAATAACCTTTTAAAGTAAATATTTAGTCATTTGTTTAAGCTGTGTAGCTTGTGACAGGTAATTGTAACCTGTTCTCTCTGAAAAGAGTGAGATATCATCCTGTGGGTTTATTTTTTTCTTTGTGAAATAATAATAATTGTGTTTCTTTGGTGCCAAGATCCTCAGTCCCAGAAATGTATTATAATAATGTCATGTATGTGTTGGATACATGCTTTTGCTGAGTTTAAGAACAGGGCAGGACTTCATGTCTTGGTGAATTTGACTGTATCTAGAGACCAGCATCTAGTTTACTGGCTGGAACTCTATGTGGCCTGGAGGGTCTAAGATGAATAGCTAGTGTTGCTTGCAGCCAGACCTTTCATTACAACTATGTGAAAGTGGTCATTAAATTTTAAAACAAAACAAAAACTTTGCAATTGTGTTGTAAGAAAATTTGCTGATGAAATATGTTTTTCTGGACTTCTAAGAAGAAGTTTAAGGCAGGTGATGGAGATACCCGTCAAGTGAAATGTAGATTCTGTGGGTTGTAAAAACCCAACCAGAACTATGGGTGTTGTGATAACATAGAAGAGGCCTTTAAGTACTTTGATCTACATGGCTTTTAGGAGTGCTACAAATGTTATTGTTGCTACAAATGAACCAAAAATTCAAGGCTAATGCATTTTGACTGGAACTATACCTGGGTGGAACTCCATTTGTCCTCAATTACTGGTTGTCATAAATCAGTCACAGAAAAACTACATTAGGGAGGAAGGGAGACAGACAAAGAAATGACACTTGATTTTTTTTTTTTTTGAGATAGTCCAATAATTGTAATCGGAAAAGGGCCCTGGTATTTCCATGCCTCTCTGGTTCTAGTTTTCTTTATGATATGAAAGTTGCCTACTGGTAAATGCCCATTTCATTGATTTCACAAGGTCATTGTAGCAATTCAAACACTATTGAAGTGGTCTTGCCACCCTGCCTATGCTCTGCACCCATGTTAATCTCCATGTATCTTTGTATGTGCCATTCTACTGGATAACACTGTAGCAGAGACCCAAGCCTTAGCTCTATCTCTCATCAGTTGTTGGGACTGGGATGGCTCCATATAGCCAGGACCAAGGTACTTAGACTGAAGGAACTCTCAGTGAATGGCATTATGGCCAGCTTGGTGTTGACAACAAGATAAGAAAAGGAGAAAGTATCACCAGACTGTCTTGACCTGCCAGCTCCTGAATGACATAGAGACCTTTTATTATTTATGAAAGCTTAGGCTTTAGCTTAGGTTATTTCCCAACTAGCTTTTATAACTTAGTAAACCTGTTTACCCTAGGCCACATCTGCTATGTGGCTGTTACCTCTCATTCTCTCAATTCTTCCCATAGTTCCTATCTCTTCCCAGAGATTCCACCTTTCATCTTCTGCTTAGCTATAGACCATCAGCTCCTTGGTGTGTTGGTTGTAATATAGATATCCTGTACTATATGGTTAAAATCCGACTATAAATGAATAGATGCCATGTACATCCTTCTGAGTAGGATTAGGTCACTCAGGATGAACTTCTCTAGTTCAATCCATTTGACTGCAAATTGCATGATTTTGTTGTTTCTGATAGCTGAGTAGAATTCCATTGTGTAGATGTACCACAGTTTTTTAATCCATTCTTCGGTTGAGGGACATCTGGGTTGTTTCCAATTTCTAGCTATTACAAATAAGGCTGCTATGAACATAGATGAGGAAACTTCCTTGTGATTCGGTGAGGAGTCATTTGGATGTATACCCAGAAGTGGTATGGCTGGGTCCAGTGGATTAATGGAATCGAATTGAAGACCCAGAAATGAACCCACACACCTATGGTCACCTAATTTTTGACAAAGAAGCCAAAACTGCACAATGGAAAAAGGACAACATCTTCAACAAATGGTGCTGGTCCAACTGGATGTCCACTTGTAAAAGAATGAAATTAGACACATACTTATCACCTTGTACAAAACTTAAGTCCAAGTGGATCAAAGACCTTAACATATGGCTGGACACACTAAATCTACTAGAAGAGAAAATGGGAAAAACCCTCAAAATCATTGGCACAGGTGACAACTTCCTGAACAGAACACCAACAGCTCAGGACCTAAGACCAACAATCAATAAATGGGACCTCATGAAACTGAAAAGCTTCTGTAAGGCAAAAGACACTGTCATTCCAACAAAACAGCTGCCTGCAGATTGGGAAAAAAACTTTACCAACCCCATATCTTTGTAAATCCAAAATTTACAAAGAACTCAAGAAATTAAATGCCAAGAAACCAAATAATCCAATCAAAAAATGGGGAAAAGAGCTAAACAGAGAATTCACAAAGGAGGAATTCCTAATGGCTGAGAGACACTTGAAGAAATGCTTAGCATCCTTAAGTATCAGAGAAATGCAACTCAAGACAACTCTGAGATTCCATCTCACACCTGTCAGAATGGCTAAGATCAAAAGCTCAAATGACAGCACATGCTGGTAAGGGTGTGGAGAAAGGGGTACCCTACTCCATTGCTGGCGGGAGTGCAGGCTTGTGCAACTACTATGGAGATCAGTCTGGTGATACCTTAGAAAACAATAAAAACATTTTATCCTTTTTTTGAATCTTAGAAATTCATAGTGTTACTGTACCATTGTTAGTTCTATTGTCTTTTGTCTATTCACATTGGTCTTAAGACACTGACATTATCCAAAGCCTTTGAGTTCATGAATTGAGTGATTGTAAGGGAAATGGGTTTTCTACTTATGGTTTACATGGACTTATACCTTTGTAACCACGAAACCAAAAATCCAAATTCTATTAATTCAAAGGAAGAAATGAAGTTGAAAAAATATATGGCAAAGAATCCAGTGAAATGTGTTTGTACTTAAAGGAAAGAGTCTTCAGGAGTGTTTGTTCAGACAAGATGTATTTAAAACTTGATAAATTCAAATAAATAATGCAATGTGGAAAGAAAATGCTCACTCTGCAAACAAAAATTACAAGAGATGTTCCTCTGTTCCCTCATGCTACTTTTGAGAACATCAGCTGAGACCCACCACATTCTTCTGCTGCTTCAAGTCACCTGTTTGTAATGCTGGATTTAGAAATTATCTGATTTTTAGAAGAACTGTTATCTTGGACCTCTGAAACCTCTATCTTAAGCTGGAATAAGAAAAGAAACATAGTATTGGGTGCCTTGAGGGCTTTCTGGGGCATATGAAGACTACTTCATATTCTGCAAAGTGGCAAAGGTGTCACCTAGGGGCTGGATGAAGTGGCAGGCGTTTGGACCTCTTTCTGTGTTCTGAGCTGCCAAAGCTTGACCTTTGTCCTGGGGTCTGCATTGAATATTTTCCCCTTGGCCTCACAGAATCTCAGATCACCAGTACTATGGGTATGACACATGCAGGTCAAGTGAACTGTAGGAACTCTGAGACACTTCAGCCAAGATGCCAATAGTAGATGTGAAAGGTGGGAGACCAAGGGGAAGGAAGAGGCCAAAGAATAATTACAGAGCAATCCCTTTTATTCTATTTTCATTTTAAAACAGTGAGTGCATGATTATGCAGCTATTAAAGGAAAGAAGCTGTTTACAGGACCCCAACGAAGCAGTCTTCAGCAAGAAAAACATACAAAAAGCATAAACGAATGACAACGCTTCCTTAATTTATGACTGCAGGGATATTTTGTTTACTCGATCATGAAAAAAGTCATGGCAGGTTTCCCACCTGGCTGAATTATCACTAGCTTCAGGACATTCAAATTGTGTGTGTGTGTGTATTTGTGTGTGTGTGTGTGTGTGTGTGTGTGTGTGTGTGTGAAGAGGGGAGAGAGAGGGAGACAAAGAGACAGAAGCACAGAGACAGAGAGATAGAGATTATCCTACATGATGAATGTACTCACTAAAAAGATTTGTAGCCAGACATGGGGGTGCACACCCAGCTGTCAAAAGATGTAAGTGGGTTTCTGTGAGTTAGAGCCCAGTCTTTTCTACCCAGAGTTCCAAGACAGGTAGGACTACACAGAAAGACAATATCTCAAAAGTATTTTGGACAGAAATGTAAAAAAGAAAGAAAAACTCAATTACTGCTCAAATGATGTGAAAAATTTTGAAAAAGGAAGCACCATCATATTCGAAGTGTTGTTACTTCTCGGTTTTTGTTTTTGTTCTTTTCCACATAGACACCAAAACTTTTCCTGGGAAGACACAAAACACATGTCTACTTACCCCAGATAGGGAACCTGTGACAGACCAAAGTACAGACACTGCCAAAGTCCAATTGGCGAAACAATGAGTTTTATTAGGTTACTTACAGGAATATCAAGGGTTACTTAAAGAGAAGGAATGACTCAAAGACAGCTGTATCACCAAAGTCCACTAGAGCATGGTGACAGCTCACAGAACTGGGAACCTGGAGCAAAGTGTACAGCCTGGAGGTGCTTCAACCGATTAGAGAGCATTCTTTCCTTGTGTCTCAGTTGGTCTAAACATTTTCCATGCAGTGTGGCTAATCTCTGTTTCTTCTAGGCAGCTGGTCTGGCTTGAGAGTCTTCCTTGAAGGTTGAGTTTTCCAAGTCTTTGCTACTCAGGTTCAAGTCCTCTGAGAATGCTCAGCTTTTATTGTTTACTCTGGCAGGAAGGGGCCCAGTGACTTTAGTCAGTTTTAGGGATTTCCTGAAGCTATTTTAAGTTGTTTACCTTGTTGCTTGCTTAAGTAGATTCCCTGCAGGATAGACTGTTTCAATTTGGAGGACACTGTTACACAGAGCTGTTTCATAATTAAAGTATTACTATAAACAATTTTATTCTGCTTGTCTGGCTTACCTTTGTATCAGACATAGAATTTCAAGTTTCTATATTCTGTAGGGTTATAACTATTGACATATTTAATTATATTATATTTTATACTGTGCATTTATTGTATATTATATGACATAACCTCAGTGAGGCTGTACCACAATTTACTTGTTATTAAATTGCTAGAGATTTACATACTCAAATATTTCCTAATTAAAATATTAGAAACAATCAACTTTTATATACTCCTTTTCCATTTTTTATTTGTTTACAATCCAATCTCCATTCCCCTTCCTCCTCCCAGTCCCATCTTTCCACCTACTTCCCCCGTATTGCCCCCCCCACCACCTGGGCAATGGGTATCAACCTGCTCTGGAATATCAAGTAGCATCAGGACTAAGTGCCCCTCCTTCCACTGAAACAAGACAAGGCAGCTCTGTTAGGAAGATAGGATCTAGAGGGAGGCAACCTTTACCAAGTCAGAGATAGTTCCTGCTTCGTTTGTTCCAATTGTTAGGGGATCCATTTGAGTACCAAGAAGCCCATTCACTTCATATGTGTAGTGTGCCTAGGACCAGTCCATGCATGTTCTTTGGTTTTTGGTTCATTCTCTATGAGCCCCCATGAGTCACAGTTAATTGGCTATGGGGGTCTTATTGTGGTGTCCTTGATCCTTTCAACTCCCTCAAACCTTCCCCTGACTCTTCCTCAAGACTCCCTGATTTTTGCCAAATGTTTGGCTGTGGATCTCTGCATCTGTTTCTGCTTTTTGCTGGATAAAGCTTCTCAGATGGCAGTAATGTTCGGTTCCTGTCCAGATCCCTCTCTTCATCCATTTCTGTAGGGGTTGATAGGTTAATATAAGTTAGATTTAGTGAATATCTAAGTTTCTGATACAGTCTCTTAATTCAGGGCATGAAGATCAACTTGGCTGTGAGCAATTAGCTTATCAGCTTATGGATGAAGTCACATGAAATGAGGGGAGTCTCTTTGGACTGAAAATCAAGGTTGAAGCCAGGTGAAACAAACAAAGACTTTATGACCTGGCATTATTTTCAGCTGCTAAGTGGGCAGAGCCCAAATTAAGCTGAAGCAGGTGGAACAAGGAGCGATCCTATTTAAGGACAAGTGGATGAGCCTGGAGAGCTGCATGCTAAGGCCCCCCCCCCCATATGAGAGAGCTCTGAGAGTACTGCTGGAGAAAGTGCTGGTAGACCAATGGCCAGATCTCCCTGAGGCAGAAGGAAGCTGGTGAGCAAAGAAAGCTTCAGCAAAACAGCAAAAGGCCAAAGGACTAAACCCTGTGGCTCAGCTTTTGCCTAGAGGGGTTTGACCTGTCTGAACAGTGGCCTGAACGGAACTGTGGCCAGCTTTAAAGACTGAGGCAGAGTGGCAGAGTTGCTGATATGAAGGAAATACATTGGCCTACAGACGGCTGAGGTCTCCCAGAGAGAAGAAAGCCTCAAGCCTTATTTAAGGTGAGACTTTGATAGCCAATTTACCCTGGCGAACCTATGTCTGAGATATTTCAGAAAAAGGACTGCTAAGTGCATTAAAGAGTCTACCCCAGAGACTGTGTTCCTGACGACTGAGGACCTGCCCCAGAGACTGTGTCCTTATGAAAATAGTTGTAATAGTTATCAATAGGTTTAATGGTTAGATCTTAGGGGTTGTAGGAATTTATATGGGTTGTAGGCATTCATAGGGATTGTAGGAATTTGTAGGAATAGTAGTAAGTAAGTGTATTTGTTATAAGTGAATATAGTTATTAATAAATAAGTGTTTAATAATTAAAGTACAGTATCACATTTTCAATGTTCATTTTATTTCCCCTGTTTAGGGGATCATCCCTGTGCCCTCCTGTTTACTTAGTTTCTTTGGGTCTGTGGATTTTAGCATGGTTGTCCTGTAGTTAATGACTAATATCTGCCTATGAGTGAGTAAATACCATGGGTGACTTTTTGGGTCTGCATTACCTCACTCAGGATGATCTTCTTTGGTTACATCCATTTGCCTGCAAATTTCATGATATCCTTGTTTCTGATAGTGGTGTACTACTCATTGTGTAGATATTCCACAATTTCTTTATCCATTCCTTGGTTGAGGAACATATGGGTGGTTTCCAGTTTCTGGCTACTACAAATAAAACTACTATGAACATAGTTGAGGAAATGTCCTTATGATTTGGTGATGCATATTTGGGGTATATGCCCAGGAGTAGTATAGCTGGGTCTTGAGGTAGAACCATTCCCAGTTTTCTTAGAAAGCACTGTTGAACCTTGGGATGGGTTCC
>CAJQZJ010037398.1:0-25701 GCA_907164525.1 Lophiomys imhausi | reverse complement strand
TATACACAGAAATGGGTCATATTATTGCACCAGAGAATGGGGAGCTTTATACATATTGGCTTGGTGACAATGATGTTATGGCTACATGTGGGATGGACCTTGAAGAGGGTCCTACAAGGCAAGAATAGATTAAGAAGAGGAATGTTTTGTAACTTCCATGTGGGTAAGGGTCCATGGGGTTCATGAGGCAAGATGTTAATGAGAATAGCTGCCAATAATGTCTGGGAAAGGAAAGCAGAGAAAAAGCATTGAGAGGAGTTAGGGTGGGTTGTTAAGGGAAAGTAAGTCAGTTGTATATTGGATGTATTGTAGCCAGGAGAGGGTGGCTTGGGCCTACTTTCCAGTTTGATCCTCCATGTTGAAGAATGTTAATGTGGTTAAAGATTGATTTGGAGACAGAGAAAAGCTGGTGGAAGATGTGTAATTCAGCTCCAGGTTATTTGGCATAGCCATTAGGGTAGAACATGCCCACAACTCCCATTTACCATTGTTTGTCTCAGGGATCACTTATGGAAGGTTGAAAATGAGTATTAAGGTTGACAAGCATAGTGCACCATGACTGATGGATTCAATTGAGCATTTCCAATGTTTGCAACCTCCATATATGAAGACTTGCTGGAGGTAACCACCTATGTGACGAAATGGCTTGGAATATTGGAAATTGAATCAGGGTGTAGAGGAATCTCATTCCTGGTCCAGCATTCTTAATGTGGGAAGTCCTGGGTTTCTATGATTTTGTTGTGTCTGTGGTAGGTCTCCCTAGCAATGAATCTCAAGTAGTGGGTATTGGGTGGATTAGGAAGAGGCCAGGAACTAGCAGAGTCAGAATAAAGAATAATAAAGACAGCCATAAGAATAGAAGAAAGGGAAGCCTGTGGAGGGCACATAGCCAGAGCAGCTGCCACTAGATCATAAATATCCTTCCAGATCTTGTTCTTTAGGTGGTGATGCCTCCTCAATCCTTGATCTGTCAGCAACAGGTGGGCCATCTTCTTGGTTGGTGGGATGGTGTAGGGCATTTCTGCCTGGGTCCCAAATATGCCTGAATTGATCCTGTGGAAAAACACAAACCAAACCCCTTATGGTTACAAAGAGGATGTTTGGTCTCTTTCAAATACTGTCCTCCCATCCTGGTGAGTGCCAATGCAGGGAGATAGGGAGATTTTTGGAGCTCTTGTAAATATTAAATATATTTGAATTAGTCAGAAGAGCCATCATTAATTGTATGTTGGGGGTAAGCATTTGCCTTTTGTTGTTTAAGTTGGGCTTTCAGGGTTTGAAGTGTTCTTTCTACAATCCCTTGGCTCTGGGAGTTGTGAGGAATCTCTGTGTGGTGGGCAATTTCCCATTATGAGCAGGTTTTGAATTGGGAACTAGTAAAGACAGGACCATTATCAATTATTTTACCTCTTGAGGAATGCCCATGATGGGAAAGGTGGAGGGCATATGGTGAATTAACTTGAGTTTCCTCCTGTTTGGGCTGTAGCCCATATAAAATATGAATATGTATCAACAGTGACAAAGATATATTTTGATGGCCAAATTGGGGATTGTGGGTGACATTGCTTTGCCAGAGGGCATTTGATTTGAGTCCACGGGGTTAGTGCTCATAGTTTGTAAAGCTGGCATAGTAATAAGGGATGTATGGGGGGAACATGTCTTTATTACCCTCTGAAGTTGAGCAAGACAGATGTGGGGAAATAGGTGTGATGCTCTTTTATATTTGTGTGTGCGCTTCAATGGAATTGATCTACTTGCTTGAGAATGGCTGTGAATGCTCCTGTAGAGGCTGTCCAATCAGCAAGGACAATGGCTTCAGATATCCGGCCTGGAAGGAGTCTGTGAGATCTGACCTGCTAGATGTAGAGAGGAGTGACTCTTCCTTATAAGAGCATGGAGACATGGACAAGGCTGAGTAGAGGGGATAGTGGATTGGTGTCTATTTTTACAAATGATCTTAATAACCAGAGAAGCAAATTAACAGCAAGAAAATTCTAAGTTGTGGGTCAGCTGTGTTAGTTCATGCTGCAGGAACAGAGCTACACCAATTATTCTTTGGAAATCAGGTGCTGCAGTTCTGTGCTGGCAGACACTTAGTTGAAATGTTGACAGGCACCCTGTGGCTAGAGAGTTTTGAGTTTCAGCTGCACTGACAAGCAGCTCCCAGCCAGAGGGCTCTGAATTCCAGCTGCCATCTATTTCTTTTTTCCCAGTGGAAACCTTTGTGGCATCGTGGGAACACTGTCTTACAGGCATCAGCGTTCCTTGTGGAGAGGGTCTTTTATTTCTTTCTGACCTCTCTACCCATTCTTTATCCCCTCTTTTTGTCCCACTGCTGCCACTCCAGCACAGGCATGCATGGATAAGGCCAGGGCTGCTTTCCATTGGTGTATTTTCACTATGGGAGTGCACTATTGGTATTGAGACAGCTGGGATTGCTGTGGAAGGACCACAGAACCATCTCACCCTGAGTGTTACAGCTCCCAGGCACTAGCATCCTGGGATTCTGAGTTCCAGGGAAGTAGTGACATTTAGTTCTTTTTATGAAGTCAAAGAGACTGGGGACTGCATGTGGGAAGGGAAAACCAGGGTTGAAGCAAATTAAGGTTACCCAAAAAGGTTCCTCCACAAGGAACCCTGATGCCTGTAAGACAGTGTTCCCACAATGCCACAAAGGTTTCCACTGGAAAAAAAGAAATAGATGGCAGATGGAATGCAGTGCCCTCTGGCTGGGAGCTGCTTCTGGAGGGAAGCAATAGCTTCATCTCTGCATGGGTTTCCTATTGTTAAAAAAAAAACCGGGCCAGACAGTGAAGAGCTGTCCAGACAATCTTAGGGCCTGTTCAGAGTGGTTACCTGACTGGAGGAGGGATTTAGGTCAAGGGACATGAATGTTGTCTTTCTTGACTATCTGAATTGTTTTAAATTGGTAGCCTGATAGGGATGTCAATTAAGTGGTTTAGCTTACATGGGGTTAATATTGACTGGGAATGTCTGCAATTCTGGGCTTGCGGTGGAGTCATGAAATTTATTGGTAGCAGAGGAAGGGATAGAGTTAGCCAGAAGTTTAAGCAGCATTGTGTCTGCCTCTGTAAGGGAATCACAGAAATTACAACTTTGTGTGAAATGTAGGGAGTGGAGGTGTTATATGGCATTCTCTCTGTTTTCTTGGTAGAGGTTCTGGAGAGTGCAGCATTGCTGGGGGGGGGAAGATATGGGGAAAGCAGTGAGCTCAGTGGTTCTCTGCCTTTGTAAAGGAGTCCTGGGGAGTGAAGGGTTGCTGGTCCAAGTAAAGTGATACCCTGGCCAGAAGGTGTCAATTGTCCTTTCAACTTGTCTGAAACTAACTCATTAACTGAGAAAACAAAATGAAACAAAACAAAACAGCAAGAACAAACAAACGAAAAAAAATGATTGAAAAGATAAACTGACAACTCTCAGTTTGGGTATGTTTAGGGTCTTTGGGCTAATGCAAAAACAGGGCAGGGGGCACTTGCCATCCCCCTGTTGTACCTGAGATCCTGTCACATTCAAATTGGGCACCAGCTGCCACACTGTGTCAAACTCTTCCCTCAGTTTAGCCATGCCTGTTGCTCACCTGGCAGGGCTGGAGGGACTAATGCTTGATGGAGGATGTGGGAAGGATCTTGGTTGGGGCAGTGAGTGTGTGAGTAAAGAACACACCTGTGGGAACAGCTTCAGAGAACTGGTTTGTTTATTGGTGGGGGATATTTATGCCCCTGGAGAGGTGGCCAGGGTCTCTTGGACAATGTTTGTGTGTCCCTGTACAATTGGCCAGGGCAAGGGTGTTGGAAGATAACTTTATCTGCATATTCAGGGGCTTGTGGAGTAAGTGGGACCTTATAAGGTCAAACAAGGAGTGAAGCCTATTAATTGTCAAGGTAATACTTTCATACTGGGATTGATGGTGGGGTAGCCGACTTTATGGTGCCAGGCTGGGAAGGGGTAGGGAGCCAACTCCTGCTGTCCTTATCTGAGGTATCCTGGGTTGAAGTTCTCCTCCACCCTTCCCCCATAATCCTAGGCCACTATGGTCCCATGTATAGTTATATATTTGTATTATAAGGTTTGTTGTTGTTTCTAGGTAGCTAATATGCTTCTTTAAAGATTTTGCCGATATCCTTATTGCTATTTTGCCTTCTTTTCTCCTCTATTTACCTCCTTCACTCCTTTTTAGAGATCACTCCTTATCCCACTCATCCTATCCGATTACTTGCAGCCTATTGTTCCTTTTACCCTCCCTTGTAACTGAACTTTTAAATTATTGTTTTTCACTTATTTATTTATTACTAAATTCACTTATAACAAACACCAACAATTTCTTAACTACTAATCCTATAAATTCCTACAACCCCTTTAACCTAGCCACTAAACCTACTGATAATTATAACAACTACTTTCATAACCTTTTAGAATGATACAGTCTCTGGGGCAGGTCCTCAGTCGTCAGGAACACAGTCTTTGTTGTAGATTGGTTAACGCACTTAGCAGTCCTTTTTCTGGATCTCTCAGATGCAGGTTCATCAGGGTCATTTGGTTATTGCAGTCTCACCTTAAATAAGGCTTCATGCTTTCTTCTCTGTGGGAGACCCCAGCCGTCTGCAGGCCAACTTACTTCTTTTGAATCAGGAACTCAGCTGCTCTGCCTCAGTCTTTAAAGCCAGGCACAATTTCCCCTAGGCCACTGTTCAGACAGATCAAACCCCTCTAGGCAAAAGCTGAGTCACAGGGTTTAGTCCTTGGCCTTTTGGTGTCTTGCTCAGGCTTTCTTTGCTCACCAGCTTTTTTCTGCTTCAGGGAAATCTGGCCATCAAATGATGGCCAGCCCTTTTTTCAGCAGGACTCTTGGGGCTCTCTAGCATCAGGGGCCTCTTCTTCTTTGGGGCTCCATGCACTGTCCTTAAATAGGAGGAACTGTGCTTCAGTTTAATTTGGGCTCCACCCACTTAGCAGCTGAAAACAATGTCAGGCCAGATACTTTGTTTCTTCAAGTCTATTAAGTCTTTCCTGTTTTTCCTGACTTCATGCTGATAATGCTCTTCAGGCCCCGAATTAAGAGACAGTATCAGAAACTCCTATATATTTTCTAAATCTAATTTATCTAACCCCTACACTCCCTTCACTTTTGCATTTACCTTCCTCACCTTCTTAAAGCCCTCCCATTAGATTACTAGTTGAAATATTTCTTAATAATGATTAGATATTTCAGTTGTCTTGTGAGAAACTCGTTATGTGTGTTTACCTCCAAATCCATCAAAAATGTTTTTTTTTTTGTTTAACCAGATTTTTAAAAGGACACATATGCCCTTAAAGTTAAAGGATTACTTTAAAGTTTTCCTTAACTCAACCTTTTAACATTCAAACCTATTGTATTCTCTACTCTTAATCCATTTCCTTCTCTTTTTTTCCTAGTCTTCTTCATGTAGTTTCCTATTTCCTTTCACATTGGATCTTTATTTATTTATATCTTTATTGCTACACAATATAACTTTATGTCTTGATGTTTTTTATTGCATTTAGAGTTCAAATTCAAGTTCTTAAATGAAATAGCAGGGTAGAATGTGTAAAAAGGCCTTTGAAAGGCATCTTACATTACTCATATGTAACATTATTACAGAAGATCAAAAATTAAAACTGCCTCACATTAAATTGTACAATCACAAAAAAAGCATTTACCTAAAATACAATCATTTAATCAGAAAAGTTAGATTTATAAATACCATGTATCTCCATGGCAATAGCTGTGGGTGGGAAAATTGTTGATTGATAAGACTGTTTGTACATCTTTGTTATTTGCAGGAAAAATCAACAAAAAGATTTCAGATAGTTCTTCTATAATCAAGTTATTCTAAGAGAAAGGTATTTGCAATTGAACAAAATAGTTTTGGTTGTTCTGTGGGATTTATTTATCATGAAACCTAAAAACAACCTTAAGTAGAGATATACCAGTGGTCAAATGTCCATGAAAAGACAAACTCAAATGGATAAAACAACAGATACAATAGTTCAAATAATAATTTAATATGTTATTTCCTAATAGTATTCCATTAACATAACATAGTGTGCTAATTGCAAACAGTAAGCACACAGTCAAATTTTGTACAGCATATTCATGAACAATGAAATGTCTACTGAATTTTACTGGCAAATCTTGTAAACAGTCTCTTATTAATTTAGGAATAGTTTTAATACAATTAAGAGAAATATGTTTGAGTTCCTTTTATTTGCCTAAGTTAATCAAGACACTTTCCTATTAACTAATACATAAAATTAATGTATTTTTTCTCTACCTCTGTATTGAACAACTTTTATGTTCATTGACATTCCAGGACTTGGAAAATATAACATGAATTAAAGATATGTTCTATCCCTAGATATCTCACATTATATAGTCCAGGAGATAGATATGTAACTAAACAATATACAATGAGCTATAATATATGAAACAAAAAAAGAAGTCATCTTAATGATTTTTAAAGCATGTTGTCTCACAGATTCTTCCAAAATGGCTTCACCACCAATGAAGATAACTTCTTGCACTCTCCCTGTTATAACATTTTTTTATCACTGGACATGATTATTTTAACTTATTATTTCCACCATTTGAATGTAGGCTGTTCTTGTCTGTTTTCTTTTAATTGAACACTGCCTGGCATAAAGAACCCTGGAAGAATGAAGGGATGAACAACCACTTTATATAACAATAATGATACTATGCTCAATTCTTAACAAATGATTGTTATGTGATAGATGGAACCAATATCTGTCATTAATAAAGTGGCCAAGAACCTGAGACTAGATATGTCATGGGCTCTAGGGGAAAACCTACTACTCTTATTCTGCTAAAGTACTCCTAATAGAATATTACTGTACCTGTAGTGCATCACTGAACCCTCATTAAAAATCCTGTTCTTATAATAGATGGTAATTAATGCAGAGAACCACAACTGAACAGTGTGCAGAGACTGGGCAACTTTGGAGCACCCAGTCCTAAATGGGATGTCATTATCAAGCCCTGTCCCCTCAAGATTGATGGATCTCCGCAAAAAGAATATGTAAGAGGTGTTAGATGACTAAAAGGACGTAGTATCATTCAGACATAACAGGGCTGGTACAAATATAAATTTAGAGATTGTAACAGCACACTCAGGCATGTGCAAGTTCAAATTGGACAAAATCTCTGCATAGATCAGGGGACATAGACTCAAGTTCCATGCCTAACCAAGAAGCTATTTGCAACTGATACCTGCTGGGAAAAATCAGTTTTCTCCAATGAAGTTTCACTATGTATATAAATCGCATTCCAGGGCAGGCCCCTAAGAGTAGTTGGCCAACACAAATCAGACTTAATAGTGTGTATGTGTGTGTGTGTGCACTTTTTGTTTTGTTTTGGTATCTTTTTGTCTGGTTTTTGTTTTGTCTTGATGTTTGTTTCTTGTTTTGTTTAGTAAGAGAGAGAAAGAGAAGAAGGGAGAGAGAACATGAAGTTGGTTATAGAGGGAAGTACAGAGGATTTGAGAGGAATTGGAGGAGGGGAAAGAATATTATAAAAATATTGCATATAGATGTTTTAGTTAAAAAGAAGAAAAAACTCAGTAAAATTAATTCCATTCCCCCAAAGTTCTGTTTTATAGAAGTAAAACATAGTAGCAAGAACTTAATAACATTTGAAATTTTCAAGAAAGTAAAGAGCTTGGAACATATCGAATATTCTTCGGGCACCCACCCTTTTCTGAGAATGTCCAGTGTGAATTATTTTCATCTTATCCTGGAGTGGTTGCCGTGCTGGTTAGTTTTTGTCTACAATCTTGGAAGACAGAAAATCAATTGAGGAATTGTTTTCAACAGATTGGCCTGTGGGCATGTCTGTGGCACATTTTCGTTATTAATGATTTGATGTGGGAGGATCTAGCCCACTACAAGCAGTGCCAATCCTGGTCAAATTGTACTGGATAGTATAAGAAAGCAAGCTGAATGAGCTGTGTGGAGCAAGTCAGGAAGCAGTGTTCCTTCATGACCTCTGCATCAGCTCCTGCCCCCAGGTTCCTACCTTGTTCAAGTTTCTGTCATAACTTTCTTAAATGATGGACTGTGATTAGCATGTTTAAGCCAAATAAACTTTCCTTCTTGAGTTGATTTTGGCCAGAATATTTTATCACAGTAATGGAAAGCAAACTGTGACAGTTTGCCAATGATATTATTCATTTCATTTGAGAAACGGAGGCTTTTCTGGGGAAAAAACCCCAGCATGTAGAGAGGAGAAACTCAGGAAGCCTCACTCCTAGTTGAGGATAGACATGGATGACTGCTGAGGAAAAGAGCAACAGTTTTCTTCAGCAATGTAGCCTCTGATAGGTTGCCTATGCTCCAACGGATGTCTCTACACCTACACCCATATGAACAGCACTAATTGGACTCAATTATTTTTTAAAGAGAACTTGAAGTTGTGAGGGAGATGTGGTCAAATGTCTGAGAGGAGTTAGAGGAGGTGTAAATATGATCACAATATACTATATTCTTGTAGGATATCATCAAAGAATAAGTATGTATTATTTATTGTCATAAAATAAATGATGACAGTAGAATTTTTTCTTTTACATTCTTCTTTAAGTGCATAAATTGAGTGATGTAAAAAATAATACTGTGTTATTTACTATTGTACTTTTCAGAAGATCCTTCACTTTGCTGATCACATGATTCGTAGACACTTAAAGTATAATAGCATACCCAAAAAGAGTGCATGTGAATTTTCTTTGATGCACTGAAAATTACAGGAACAACAGAAGAAATTTACTAAAAAATGTCATTCTGGAAATGACCCTCTGGGAGTTTACAGGAATACTGTCAACAAATACCTATGGTAAACTTGGGCAATATCAAATATTATAAACACATTTCTTGAATCAAGAAGAGTATTAGAAAGCCAGTTTCCTGTAAGAAAAAGGTATGGGTATTAATCAATGCCTTACTTACAGTGTACTGTACTTGTTTAAGAGTATCATTTCAACATGGGATTCCATGGGGGGGACATATATATAAATAATTATTGGATACCTTACTCAGATCATAATTTATTTTTTCTTTCTTTCTTATACTTGCAGATACAACTATAAATTTCAAGTGATTTTTTTCTACTGAAATTCAATCCTAAAATTCTTTAGGTTTTATTTTAAAATCCATAAAGTAAAACAAAACAAAACAAACAAACAAACAAAAACAAAACACTCTAACAGGTTAACTAAGAACAAGATGACTGATTGTTTTCCTTTTATATGGAATATTACATCTTTTGGGCATCCAATATCATTCCTCTGCTGTTTCCAGAACTTGATTTCATTAGTTCTGTTACATGAGAGGCTGACAAAGGTTCCAGCATCTGGACTTGCTGGAGACGCTCATGTTTTGGTTACATAGGTACAGAATGCTCATATTTATTCTTCCTCATTGTCTCCCATTCAGGTGTCCTTTTAATAGACAATCATGTAGGGTTGAAGCTGTAAACCTCCTATCCAGATGGCAGACCAGTTTTTGAAGGAATTTGTTTCAAAGGTCCCTGTCCAACTGACAACAGTTTATTCCTTCCTAACATGCTTATTTGTTCCATCGAGCAATTTGAAGCACCTATTTTGGGCAGTATAAAATTGGCAATACATGTATAATTGTTGGCTTATTGACCAGTGGTATTCTCACTTTTATGATTAGACTCACTTTTATATTCTTGCTGATGGGCTTTCTGGTACCTACATGTAAGCCAAAAAAAAATGTTTTCATGTTCATCAGTCATTATTCTCAGCCAGAAAATCCTTATGCTTTCTTATATTCAATATGGCTAAAAAATAATTGAACTGAAAGATAAAAAAATACCCTCTTGCACTGCCAATTTTAAATGTACTGAAATTATATATGGATTCAGTGGAACACATAGTGAATTTTCATGAATGAATGCATCTATGTAGCTAATATTCATGTAAAGATACAGATTATTGTGGCTGTGAAAATGGCTTGGTTAATATAGTGCCTGTTACACAAGCCTGATGATATCAGTTCAGATCCCCAACACTCACATAAAAGCTGGGAGCAGTCCTGTGAGTTTGTGGCTTCAGTGCAGGGGTTAAGAAGGACACATACATATAGATCCCTTGGAGCTCACAGGCCAGCCAGGTGGTGAGTTCCTGTTTCAGTGAGAGATCCTGTCTCAACCCCTCCCCCCAAAAAAAACTCCAAAACAGACCAAAACAAAGCAAGCAACAACAACAAAAAACAAAAACAGGGTGGAGAGTGATGGATAAATATACCTGATGTAAATCTCTCCACACATGCACACCTGAACTATACATCTGTGCATACACACACACACACACACACACACACACACACACACACACAAACACTGTATCCATAGGACATATACTAGCAACATATTTTTAGACTGTTTAGTTCAGATATAGCTACTATATTACTATATTGACTTCTTACACCATCTACTAGCATTCTTGTATTTGAACTTCGTGGGAGTGAAAACAAAATCAATAGTCTTCTGTATTGAGTTTTTAGATGTGGAACCTTTTTTATTGATTATCTTCTGTTGCATATGTGAGTAGTTATATTTGTTACTGTTCCATAGTATTCCATTATCTGATTATACTGTGATATATTTATCTCTTCTATAGTTGGTGGAGACTTAGTTATTTTTCATCTTGTAGCTACTAGAAATATGTCTGTTATAAGCATTCTTTCCTAGGTCTTTTGACCTACATGTCTCTTGACCTATTTCTCTCTTGTTAAACTTAGAATAAAAATATGAAGTGAAAATATTCATGTAAAAAAAGTGAGGCCCATGATGCCACTACTAGTTGGAACTTGCTATATGACCAATTATATTTTGAATATAAACAAGTCCCTTTGCTACAGTGATTTCTCTCAACAACCCAAACTCATTGAGTAATTTAATAAAATGGCCTCAAGGCACTCTTGTTCTCAATAAAAAATCAAACAAATTGCATAAGGGATGAAAGAAAAACTTAAAAATAAATATATGCAACTTTAAAGCAGTATAGAACAGCACTGCCAAAAACACTCATTAAAATTACTCATGGACAAAATGCATTTAAACTAATTAAAATGCCTAGTCACTGTAGAGTGGCCTAAGAGGAAGGATTGACTTGGTACCAAATGGCTTCATTTTATAGCTTCACATCAAACTTTTGAAATATTTTTATTTAAGGAAATAAAAGAATGTTGGGAAAACTCTCATAGGGAAGCAGATAAAATACCATGAACCCAAGGAGATCCATTATCATCATTATGGCAGCATTTTCTATCACATTTATGAATTTAGGCAGTTTTTATCATACTTGTGAAGGGACAATTGAGCAGGTACCATTTTATGAGGTGTTAATTCAGTAGTGATTCCCAAGTGGAGAATCCACACATGAGGGTCAATTATTATGAGTCTAATAGAAATGCTGTGAATAGGAAAAATTCAAAGTAGTATTCATCTCTGAATTGCTCTGTTGAGCAGAGTTCAGCTGTCAATTTTAGTCCTGAGGAGGTTGGAGACCACTAGTGTGGCCAAAAGCATTTTAAATTTTTATATCAAAGGCAGAATGAGCTGTAATATAAATTTGAAAAAACAGTTCCTGATCTTAAAATTATAAGACTATATCAAGGAAAATAAGATTAAATATTATTCCTATAATTAAAATATAGATTGGATGCTTCACATATCATCCTGAGATTTTAACTTTCAAATTAAAATTATTTCTAGTTAAATTTGTCTTTATTCTCTGGCTTCTATTCAGCTCCTCCTTTGGGATTTTTATTCAAGTTATATAAGATTTATTATTTTTCATGAATATCAGGACATTAGTATATCCTTATAATAATGGAAGTAATAAATGTGAAATGCATAGCATTATAAGATACATTTGCTACTCATTGAGGTTAACATATATGATAATCACAAATGTTATATAGGACCTGTTATATTTTGGACATAATAATACTCCCCCCCAAAAAAGCTCTTGTGTAGAAAGCTTGGTTCTCAGTTCAGCAGTTTTCAGAGTTTATGAGATCATGATGGCTCTGACTCATCATTGGATTAGTCCCTTCATGGATTATTAACTTAATGGTCTTCTGGTGGATGGTTGCAATACTAAAAGGTTAGACCCATGATGAAGAAAAGTAAGTCATTGTGAGCAAGTGAGTATTATGAGCATACTCTGTCCCTTGTCCCTTTCCCTCAACTTCACAGCTGTCATTCTCATGCCATGAGGAAAGTTTCTCTCTCCCACCATATGCTCCCTGCTATGACCATCTGCTTCAACATTGGCCTGAAAAAATCAGGCCAAGAATTCATATATCAAAACATTAAAACAGCAAGTCAAAATATATCTTTCTTTCTCTTAAGTTAAAAAAAAAAGATTTGTAGCCAGGCAGTGGTGGCGCACGCCTTTAATCCCAGCACTTGGGAGGCAGAGGCAGGCGGATCTCTGTGAGTTCGAGACCAACCTGGTCTACAAAGTGAGTCCAGGACAGCCAGGGCCATTATACAGAGAAACCCTGTCTCGAAAAACAAAACAAAACAAAAAAACCCTAAAAAAAGCAATTTGTCAATTTTTATTTTATGTGTATCAGTATCTTACCTACATGTGTGCATGTGTACTACATGTGTGACTACCAAGGCCAGAAGAGAGTACCAGATTACCTGGAACTGTAGTTATGGATAGTGATGAGCCACCATGCAGGTATTGCAAATGGAAAACATGTTTTTCACAAAGGAAGCAAGGGCTCTTAAACACTGAGCTATCTCTCTGGGTCCTTTTTAAGTTTCTTCTTCTTCTTCTTCTTCTTCTTCTTCTTCTTCTTCTTCTTCTCCTTCTTCTTCTCCTTCTTCTCCTTCTTCTTCTTCTTCTTCTTCTTCTTCTTCTTCTTCTTCTTCCTCTTTAACTCAGGTATCTTCTCAAAGTGAATGACAGTGCCATTTGACACATGAATAGCACTGCAGCTATGTGGGGAGCGTGAGGGAAGGAACAAAAGAGACAAGAGGAATAATATTTATTGGTGACTAATTGTGTGAAAGGAAATAAGCCCAGTATTTTATATATTTTATACCTCATTTTATTCTTTTAATAATAACTAGGTTTTGATTTGTTAAGCTCTTTATAGATTAGACACTTGAGAATCATCAAGGATAAATTCTTTGACCAATATCACTATCTAATGATTCAAGAATCAAAGCTATGTCTGGCTGCTCAAACCCATTTCCAATAGACCATTTCCCTTCTCCTTCTAAGTTCTGACTCTCTCGTAGCTAAAATCCTTAATGTCCTTTGGTAAAGCTTTAAATGAAAATATGTATGCATATAGCAGCACTCCCAGTTCAAGGTATTTCTAATTAGTAGATTTTTGTATCCATAGCAAAGTACCTGAGACTGAGTAATTTATAAAAAAAGAAAGAAAGAAAGAAAAAGAAATTATTTTCTTACAATTCCAGAGGTTGAGAACTCCACTATCAAGGAAATTGCATGTCCACTTTTCAAGTGAGGGGTGCTTTCTGCTTCCTCGGTGATACTTATGTAATCATCTGAAAAGGAAAAATGTTTCTTCACCTTATAGAAGACAAAGAGGCAAGTGAGAAACTGATGCTGTGCATAGCCTGTTTTGAAAGGAAGTTAATGTTAAAACTTTTCATGTCAGGAGGATCCCTATGACTTAACTACCTCTTAATCCCTACCCTTCTCCCTACTAGCATCAAATTGGGCATAATTTTTTGTTAGGTCAAAGAAACGGACCCCTGGTTTTGGGCCAACTGAGGAATCACCAGAAATTGAGAATGATGCAAAAGTAAGAGGTTTATTTTCCAGCATGCTGGGGTCACACTCACAGAATTCCCATGCAAGGGATAGGAAACAACCCGGAACTAGATTTCACATTAAGTTTTTATACATTTTTGTGAGGAAGAAACAAGCAACAGTGGTCTGGTGAGCTTTGTTTGGCTAACATATCTATCTATACACTGATTGGTGCTAGCTAAGGTTGAGGAACTTGATACAGGGCACAGGTAATTTGGCACAGCTGAAAGTTATCACAACATGTATCAAATCACCAGATACATAATTATAGAACTGGCCCTAGAAACTAATGTTTTTTTTCCACTAGATTATTCTTCCTTCTATGGTAGAACAAATTGAAAAGATGATACGAACATATACTTCACACTTCAAGGATTAATTAGTAACAGTTTGAAAGCAGACATCAAGTCATGAGATATTCATGGCAATCTTCCCAGTAATTTCCCTGATTCGCTTTGACATAAAATTTTCTTTTATAGTAGCAATTTTTGAAATGGTGAATTTGAAATCATTTAGGTCCTGACCTGATTATTCAAGATGATATTTACAATGAATAGTGACTTTAATACTGAGCTATAGAACATGCTACCTCTCGATAAAATTGGGAAAGTTGTTCTAGAGTTCTGATCCCTTTGAGGAAATTTCTGACCCACTTGCAGAATTTTCCTTTTCCAGAGTTTGACCAGTCTAAGACATAAATCCATAAGAAGTCATGGGACTTTTACTTTCAATTTTATGAAAATGTTTATATGTTAATATTACTATCAAGAACAACATATTTAAAATAGGGAATGTCTATGCAGAAATTATTTTAGGAAAAGTTCTGAATAACTTTTTCACTAAATTAATGAAGTGAAACAAAAAGAATATATTCCATGAGGTGCTGAGAAAAAGGTGTATTCCTTTGTGTTTGGGTGAAACATTCTGTAGATATCTGTTAGGTCCATGTGGTTCATGATCACTGTTAGACTCATTATTTCTCTGTTTGGCTTCTGTCTTGGTGATCTGTCCATTGTTGTGAGTGGGGTGTTGAAATCTCCCAATACTAATGTGTTGTGATCTGCTTGCGATTTAAGTTTTAGAAGTGTTTCTTTTACAAATATAGGTGCCTTTGTATTTGTGGCATAGATGTTCAATATTGAGATGTCCTCTTGATGAATATTCCCTTTAACAAGTATGTAATACCCTTCAATATCTCTTCAATATAGTACTTGAAGTTCTTGCTAGAGCAATAAGACAACTAAAAGAGATCAAGGGGATACAAATTGGAAACGAAAAAGTCAAATTATCCCTATTTGCAGATGATATGATAGTATACATAAGCGACCCCAAAAATTACACCAGAGAACTCTTACAGTAGATAAACACCTTCAGCAAGGTGGCTGAATACAAAATTAATTCAAAACAATCAGAAGCCCTTCTTTATACAACAAACAAATGGGCTGAGAAAGAAATAAGGGAAACAACCCCATTCACAATAGCCACAAATATATAATATCTGGGGGTAACTCTAACCAAGCAAGTAAAGGACCAGTACAACAAGAACTTCAAGCCCTTGAAGAAATAAATGGAAGAGGCCTTTAGAAGATAGAAAGTTCTCCAATGCTCATGGATAGGTAGGATCTACATAATAAAAATGGCCATCCTAAGAAAAGCAATATATAGATTCAAAGCAATTCCTATCAAAATACCAACACAATTCTTTATAGACCTGGAAAAGAGCTATTCTCAATTTCACATGGAACAACAAAAAAAAAACAGAATAGCTAAATCCATCCTGTACAAAAAAAAAAAAAAAAAACATCTGGAGGTATCACCATCCCAGATTTCAAGCTGTACTAAAGAGCAATAGTAGTAAAAACAGCAGTAAAAACAGTTATTGGTCTAGAAAAAGACCAGTAGATCAATGGAATCAAATTGAAGACCCAGAAATGGATCCACACATCTATGGCCATCTAATTTTTGACAAAGAAGCCAAAACGGCACAATGGAAGAAGGACAGCATCTTCAACAAATGGTGCTGGTCCACCTAGATGTCCACTTGCAAAAGAATGAAATTCAACCCATACTTATCACCTTGTACAAAACTTAAATCCAAGTGGATCAAAGACCTTAACATAAGGCCGGTCACACTAAATCTACTAGAAGAAAAAGTGGGAAAAAACGTTGAACTCATTGGCATAGGTGACAACTTCCTGAACAGAACACCAACAGCTCAGGACCTGAGTCCAACAATCAATAAATGGGACCTCATGAAACTGAAAAGCTTCTTTCTGTAAGGCAAAAGTCACTGTCATTCGAACAAAACGGCAGGCTACAGACTGGGAGAAAATCTTCATCAACCCCACATCTGACAGAGGGCTAATATACAAAATCTACAAAGAACTCAAGAAATTAAATGCCAATAAACCAAATAATCCAATCAAAAAGTGTGGTATGGAGCTAAATAGAGAATTCACAAAGGATGAATCGCTAATGGCCGAGAGACTCCTGAAGAAATGCTCAACCTCCTTAATCATCAGAGAAATGCAACTCAAGACGACCCTGAGATTCCATCTAACACCTGTCAGAATGGCTAAGATAAAGAGCTCAAATGACAGCGCATGCTGACAAGGGTGTGGAGAAAGGGGAACCCTCCTCCATTGCTGGTGGGAGTGCAGGCTTGTGCAACCACTATGGAGGTCAGTATGGCGATATCTTAGAAATCTTGGAATAGCTTTGCATCAGGACCCAGCCATACCATTTCTGGGTATACATCCAAATGACTCCTCATGGAATCATAAGGAAGTCTCCTCATATATGAGCATAGCAGCCTTATTTGTAAATGCTAGAAACTGGAAACAACCCAGATGTCCCTCAAATGAAGAATGGATTAAAAAACTGTGGTACATCTACACAATGGAATAGTATTCAGCAATCAGAAACAATGAAATTATCCAATTTGAAGAAAAATGGATGGAACTAGAGAAGCTCATCCTGAGTGAGCTAACCAAGATGCAAAAGGATGCACATTGCATCTATTTACTTAAAGTAGGATTTTAGCTATATAGTACATGATATCTGTACTAAAACCAACACACCAAAGGGAACATGGACATAGATTTTTTTGTTATTGTTTGTTTGTTTGTTGGTCTGTTTGTTAGTTTTTCCTCCCTACCAATGAGACACTTTTCACTGGTGGTACTTCCTTGTAGGCCCCCAGTGTATGAAGAGGCTCTTGGAGCTCATATGACTTCTGAACTATGGCGAGTGACTGTTATGTAGGGACACTCCACCACAGAGGAACAAGAGGGAAGGATTAGGGGGTAGAGGATGGGAGTGTGGGACTGAGAAGCGGGGAAAGAGGACAATATGATGGAGATGTAAACTGAAGCAACAAACAAATAAATTTATTAATAAAAAATAAATAAATGTTTTCCTTTATAAGAAAAAAAGAATATATTGATTAAAATCTACTATTCTCTGAAATTCTTCAATTTTTTAAATTTATTTTTTATTTCTTCAAGTTACATCTCAATTGCAATCCACTCCCTACTCCCCCCTCCCATCCTCTTCACCCTCAACCCCCCATCCCCTTCGTTTTTTTAAAGTTTAAGGTATATATTTTCCCCCCAACAGCCCCAATTTCAGTCCAACAAAGGGCTCTTTCTCTTATAACAATAAATACAATACAAAACAACAGATAACTAGGCAACATTTATGAGAGTTATAGAGCTTAGCATACATTCCCAATGTCCAGTCTATATGTGTTTGCCACGTGACTTTAACATTCTACTATCTAACCATCTCCATGAGTTTAAAGTAATATATCCAACTCAACTTTCATCCTAACTTGCATCACAATTTTAAAAACATCTTCTTAGATCCAGAACACTTTAATTCCTAAACAACTCAAAATTTAACTAGTAGACTCTAGTTATCTATTCTTCAATCACCTCAGAGAACTGAGAGGGATAAACATATATGATTATACAGGAATGACAGGGCCAGCAGCTTCCAAAACTAAGAAATGACATACTAGTGGCTGCCTGGACAGTTCCAAATTTTTCTCCATACATTACAGCATCAATCTTCAGCCATTTGGCCCCAATTCTCTGACTGATATTGATTGCAGAGCAGGAATTATGAAGGACTTGCCTAACCTGTCTTGGCATAGCTAGGCTGTTGATTTACCTGCTTCCTAAGATTTGTCCTTTTTGGACAGCATTCTGTCTACAGTTCAAGCAAGGGATTTCTCTTGCCAAGAGAAAGACTTGCCACTATTTTCACCATCTCCATTTGGAGATTCTTTGATGCTCATCTTTTACTTGGATCAGAATAGGGGGTGATGTCAGGAGCTGATATGTCTCAATATCAAAAAGATCTTAAGTTAAGAAAACTTCTTTGAATGCCATATTCTGCAGATTTCTTGAGGTTTTTTAAGACCACCTATCTATCTCTTATATTTAGATAAGCAAATGTTGTCTTAGCAACATTTAGGTAAGCAAAAGTCTCTTAGCAACTTGATTTCTGATTAGCTTAGAAAATAACTGAATCTCTAAAGGCTGAGAGGCATTTGAGGAAATGTTCAACATCTTTGGTCATCAGGGGAATGCAACTTAAAACAGCTCTGAGATTCCATCTCACACCTGTCAGAACGGCTAAGATCAAAAACTCAAATGATAGCACATGCTGGCGAGGATGTGGAGAAAAGGGAACACTCCCCCATTGCTTGTGGGACTGCAAACTTGTGCAGCCACTTTAGAAATCAACCTGGAGGTATCTTAGAAAATTGGGAATAAATCTACCTCAAGACCCAGCCATAGCCCTCTTGTGCATATATCCAAAAGATTCGAAACGAAACCACAACACATTGCCTCAACAATGTTCAGAGCAGCTCTACTTGTAATAGCCAGAAACTGGAAACAACCCAGATGTCCATCAACTGAAGAATGGATAAAAAAAAACTGTGTTACATTTACATAATGGAATACTACACAGCTATCAGAAATGAGGAAATCATGCAATTCGAAACCAAATGGATGGAACTAGAAAAGCTCATCCTAAGTGGGCTGACGCAGTCCCAGAAAGATAAACATGGCATGTATTCCCTTATAAATGGATATTAACCATACATCACAGGATAGCTATGCTACAACCCATACACCCAAATAGATAGGAACCTAGCATATCTATCCTAGGAAAAATTCCATCTACCAGTGAGTCATGGAATCTGCTGCAGGTTAGTAGAACACCACTCCCTAGATGGTGTGCCTTATCAAGCTCCAGTACAAGTGGAAACTCTTGGCTCTCACATGATGCAAGATCTGAGGGAATATGATATGTGAGGGCCCACCTCATCTGAGGAGGAGAGTACCAAGTAGAGGAACAAGGAGGGAGGGAGGGAGGAAAGGAAAGAGGAAGGGAGGAGCCAGGAGGGGAGGAGGGAGGAAACTATGTTCTAGAAGTAAATAATACTTTTTAAAGGAAAGAGTTAATAAGCTTAAAAAATATAATAAATATACAATATAAAATTTTCAAACTCTAATTTAAAAAAGGTATGCTTGCCTTACTGGTATGAAAGGAAAATGGCCTTAATTTCAGATTAGAATGTTAGACTGCATGTGGCCACATTGATTACACAAACTTGAAAGCAGTTTTAAATTTCTTTTTTTTTTTTTTTTTTTGTAGAGGTATAGGATATTTCCATGGTTTGGCATTAAAAAGCAGGTAACAGGTTTAAAGCACTGTAAATAAATGAAAGCCTATAGCTGTTCAACCTGGTTTTACAAACCTCCAAGCGTTGAAAAAACTTAGAGCTAAGGTAAAATACCTGAAAGGCGTGGTGTTAGCCCTTGCCTTTACCTCTAGCAGAGACAGGAGGATCACTATAGAGTTAGTTGTTTTATAAATTCTAGAGTTAGAAGGAACAGGGTGGTGATGGTGCACACCCTTAATCCCATCATTTGAGAAGAATACACCCTTAATCCCAACACACTAGAGACAGAAACAGGCAGATCTCAGAGCTCAAGGTCAGCCTGATACAAAACAAGCTCTAAACAGAGAAAAACTTCGATCCAGGGGTGGTGGAGCACATCTTTAATCCCATCAATTGGGAACTACATGTCTTTGATCCCAATACTTAGAATGCAGAGACAGGCACATAAGATTTGGAAGGATTTAAGTTTAAAAGCTACTTACAAAAGGCATGCTGAAATTCAAACAAATTGTCCTTTGAGATCTCAAAATATATACACTAAAGGTTTGTTTAGCTCCAAAATATCAAAATAATTTCTTCTTTAATCCAGATTGAAAGGTAATACTTTATATATTGTCAAAAAACCAAATTTGCTCCATGAAAAATATTACCTGACACCCCCCCCCAAAAAAAAAGGTAATTGTCCCAGAGTTAGGATTAGGGCAGGGCTCTGTTCTTATCTTTCAGGAGATTTAATGCATACATTCAAGGAATCCAGGGACAACTGGACAACAGAAACCTCAGCAGAAAACTGATCAGACACCAAAGAAGAGGAGTGGCCCAGATGATCCAGCCTTGCAGACTTCCTCAATAGCTATTTCCTCAAAAGTCTACAACCACAACAACTCAAAATTGCTAAGACCGTTCAGCTGCACAGACTTCTCCAGCGAGAACTTCAGTAAAGCCCTGAAGATCAGCTTCTGTCTATGAACTTCTTAGGACATCTAAATAGCTGAGCACAAAAGGACTGAACATCAAATTATTTTGTTAATATTTTAACCATTTTTCTATTCTTATTTGGGCCCCAAACAGGTTTACTATGTCCCAAATCAACAGGAAGTCATTTTAAGAGAGCAAAGTCCCATCCCCAGAAAGTGGGGAGGGTGTTCCCCACCCCTTGGTTATTTGATGGATAATAGAAATTTTGTTATTTAGGGGAAGAGACTACAAGCTGTTAATTGGTCCTGTCAAATGGGTTTTGAAGGTTAGACCCAGGGACTCTCTCTTTTTCTTTTCTGTATCCTTCTTTCTCTCCTATGCAGGAATGAATGGGACATAGACATAGTATAGGAAAGATCAAGAAGAAAAGGACAGATTATTGAATATGGCCTTATACCTTTGTATATTGATACAAAATTAATATTATATTTGGTTAAATTGGTATCAATCATTGTATATTAGTGCAAAATTAAGATTGTATTGGACTACATCGGTATTGATCTTTGTATATTGATACAAAATTGAGATTATATTTGGCCACAATGGTATTGACCCTTGTATGTTGATGCAAAATTAAGATTGTATTGGGCTACATAGGTGTTGATCTTTGTATATTGATATAAAATTAAGATTTTATTTGGCCACATTGGTATTGATCTTTGTATATTGATACAAAATTAAGGGTAACGCTTCTTAAAGTTATTGTAATTAGTAATGCTTAAAAATGAAATGTAAAGTTTTGGCCTCTTGCTACCAACCGTCATAAACTGTTTAGGATAATTAAGAAATGGAAACTAATAGCCATGCAAGCGTGTCATTTTGTTAGTTACTATGACAATCTATTACAGTTATTTTCTAAACTACTCAGAAATCAAATTTCTAAGAGACAAGCAACATTTCCTTATCTAAATATAAGAGATAGATAGGGCATCTTCAAAAACCTCAAGAGATCTGCAGAATATGGCATTCAAGATGTTTTCTTAACTTAAGATTTTTTGATATCAAGACATGTCAACTCCTGACAGCACCCCCTATTCTACTCCAAGTAGAAGATTAGCATCGAAGAATCGCCAGTGGGAGATGGTTGAATTGGTGGTAAGCCTTTCTCTTGGCAAGAAAAACCTCTTGTTTCCACTGTAGACAGACTGCTGTCCAAAAAGGACAAAACTTAGAAGCAGGTAAGTGGACAGCCTAGCTCTGCCAAAACAGGGTAGGTAAGTCCTTCATAATTCCTGCTCTACAGTCAATGTCTGTCAGAGAAACAGGGCCAAATGGCTGATGATTGATGCTGTAATGTATGGAGAGAAAATGGGAACTTTCCAGGCAGCCACTGGTATGTCATTTGTTAGTTTTGGAAGCTTCAGGCCCTGCACTTCCTATATAATCAGATATATTTATCGGTCTCAAGTCTCTGAGGTGGTTGAAGAATAGATAGCTAGAGTCTCATAATTAAATTTTGAGTTGTTTAGGAATCAAGAGAGTGTTCTGGATCTAAGAAGATATTTTTAAAATTGTGAGGCAAGTTAGTATGAAAGCTGAGTTAGATATAGAACTTTAAACTCATGGAGATGGTTAGATAGTAGAATGTTAATGTCAGGTGCCAAATACATATGGACTGGACATTGGGAATGCATGCTAAGCCATATAACTCTCATAATTTTGGCCTATTGATTTCTGTTGTTTTGTATTGTATTTATAGTTATAAGAGAAAACCATTTATTGGACTGAAAAGGAGAGCTGTTGGGGGAAAAAAGAAATACCTTAAACTAAAAAAAGAAAGTGTAGAGGATGGGAGATTGAGGGGGAGGAGGGTGGAAGGATAGGCCTGGATGTGGGAGTAAGGAGGAGGTGGTGATTGAGATGTAACCTGAAGAAATAAAAAATAAATTATTAAAAAAATATATAAAAACCCTATTGTTCAAAAAGCAAAAAAAAGTAAACTGATAGTTTGTCCTCGTACCTAACAAAATGATATGCTTGAATGACTATTAGTTTGCATTTCTTAATTATACTAAACAGTTTATGACAGTTGCTAACAAAAGGCCAAAACTTCACATTCCATTTTTAACCTTAACAAGATACAGTACCTTAAAAAGAGTTAACCTTAATTTTGTATCAATGTACAAAGATCAATACCAATGTAGGCCAATATAAACTTAATTTTGCATCAATATACAAAGGTTTAAGGGCATATTCAATAATATGTCCTTTTTTCTTTATCATTCCTATATTATGTCTATATCCCATTTTTTTCTCACGTCTTTTCACCCCTACATAGGAGAGACAGAAGGATACAGAAATGAAAAAGAGAGAAGTCCTTGGGCCTAACCTCCAAAACTTATTTAACAAGACCATTTAACAGCTTGTAATCTCTCCCCCTAAATAACAAGAAGTATCTATAACCCACCAAATGACCAGAGGGGGGAAAGTCACCCACCCTACCTTCTGGAGATAGGACATCGCTCTCTTAAAATTACTTCCTGCTGATTTGGGATGTAGTAAGTCTGTTTGGGGCCCAAATAAGAATGCTCATAGAACCATTTAATCTTCTGTCCTTTTGTGCTCAGCTGTATAAATGTCCTAAGAAGTTTGTAGAGTGAAGCTGAACTTTAGGGCTTTACTGAAGTTCTGTTTGGAAGTCTGTGGAGCTGATCAGTCTTAGCGAATTTGAGTTGTTGTGGTTGTAGACTTTTGAGGAAACAGCAACTGAGGAAGTCTGTAAGGATGGAGCATCCCCGCTATTTGTCTTCTTTGATGTCTGATCTATTTTCTTCTGAGGTTTCAGTTGTCCAGTTGTCCCTGGATTCCTTAGATGGATCCCTTAAATCTCCTGGAAAGATAAGAACAGAGCCCTGACCTAGTACTAACTCTGGGACACTATTTTTTTGGGGGGGCTCAGGATATATTTTTCCTTGTGCAAATTTGAGTTTTTCAAAATATAAAAAGTATTATCTTTTAATTGAGATTTAAAAAAATTATTTTGATGTTTTAGAACTAAACAAACCTTTAAGTGTATATATTTTTAGATTTCAAAGGAAAATTCACTTTGAATTTTAGCATTCTTTTTGTGAATAGCATTTAAACTTAAATCCTTCGAAATCCTATGTGTCTGTCTCTGCATTCTAAGTATTAGGATCAAAGATATGTGAGGTGCCTAGAAGAAAGTGTATTCTTTTGTTTTGGGGTGAAATGTTCTGTAGATATCAATTAGGTCTATTTGATTCATGGCATCTGTGAGGTTCATTATTTCTTTGTTTGGTTTCTGTATCATTGATCTGTCCAATGGTGAGAGTGGTGTGTTTAAGTCTCCCACTATTAATGTGTGAGGTTCAATGTGAGATTTGAGCTTCAGAAGAGTTTCTTTAAGGTATGTGGGTGGTCTTACATTTGGGGAATAGATGTTCAGTATTGAGATTTCATCTTACTGGATTTTTCCCTTGGTGAGTATGTAGTGTCCTTCCTCATCTCTTTTGATTAATGCTGGTTGAAATTCCAATATATTGCATAGTAGAATGGCCACTCCAGCTTGCTTCTTGGGTTCATTTGCTTGGTATATCTTTTTCCAGCCCTTTTCTTGGAGATAATACCTATTTTTTTTGCTGAGGTGTGTTTCTTGTAAGCAGCAGAATGTGGGATTCTGTTTTCACATCCATTCTGCTAGCCTGTGTCTTTTTATTGGGGAATTGAGTCCATTGATGTTGAGAGATATTGATGACCAGTGATTGTTACTTCCTGCCATCTTGATGTTGGTGGAAATAGTGTGTGTGTGAGCTTCTCTTCTTTTGTTTTTGCTGCAGGCATGCTATTTTCTTCCTGTGCTTTCTTGTGTATAGTTGACCTCTTTGTGTTGGAGTTTTCCTTCCAACCTCTTCTGTAGACCTGTATTTGCATAGATATTTTTTGAATTTAGCTTTGTTATGGAATATCTTCTTTTCTCCATCTATGTTGATTGACAGTTTTGCTGGGAAGAGTAGTCTGACCTGGCATTTGTGGTTATTTTAGGGTTTGCAAGACATCTGTCCAGGCCCTTCTGGCTTTTAATATCTCTAAGGAAAAGTCAAGTGTGATTCTGATACATTTGCCATTATATGTTGCTTGACCCTTTTCCCTAGCAGGTTTTAATATTCTTTCTTTGGTCTGTAAATTTAATGTTTTGATTATTATGTGTCAGGAAAATTTTCTTTTCTGGTCTAATCTATTTGGAGTTCTGTAAGCTTCTTGTAAAGTTATAGGCATCTTTTTTTAGATTTGGGAAATTCTCTTCAATGATTTTGTTGAAGATATTTTCTGGTCCATGTTGCTGGGAATCTTCTCTTTATTCTATTTGTATTATTCTGAAATTTCATCTTTTCATTGTGTCCTTGATTTTCTGAAGGTTTTGTGTCAGGACTTTTTTTAGATTTCATATTTTTTTTGACAGATGTATCAATTTCTTCATTTTTATCCTCTGTGCCTGAAATTCTTCCTTCCATCTCTTGTATTCTGTTGGTGATGCTAGTGTCTATAGTTCCTATTCTTTTCTTAAGGTTTTCCAGTTCTATGAATGTCTCAGATTGGATTTTCTTCATTGCTTTAAATTCTCTTTTCAGGTCTTCCATTCCTTTAAGTGCTTTGTTCATTTCCATCACCTCTTTTGCAGTATTTTGTTGTTGCTGTCTAAGACATTTGATTTCTTCCCTTAGGCCTTCTGTTATTAATATAAGTATAGAATTAAGGTCATTTTTCTTTGTTTCCATCATGTTAGGATGTCCAGAGTGGTCTGTAGCATTATTGCTAGGTTCTGGAGACATCATATTGCCTTGGTTTCTTTTTTTTTTCACCCTGTTCTTGCACTGATCTTTGGTCATCTGATTGACCCTGGTGTTTTCTGTTTGTTTCTTTTTTCAGTTGACCTTGGTGCTCAGGAAAACTCCCTGTTCTGGGGGTTGGCTGATCCTGAGATCCTGGTGTCCACCTCCATATGGTGGGTAGGTTCCTGTAAAAGACTGGTTCTTTGAGAGTGACTGCCACTCTCCTCAACTGGTTGTGACCCAATTGGACCAATATACAGGGGATTGGAGTGGGGAGGGAGCTATCCTCTGAGGACCTGGGAGCTGGCAGTTATCCTCAGAAAGGCAGGTAGAGTTGTGATTGGGCCTATGTTCTCCCCTC
>CAJQZJ010037396.1:46589-64303 GCA_907164525.1 Lophiomys imhausi | reverse complement strand
TTTTGTAGACTAGGGCTTTAAATATTATGCAGAACACTCTAGTGCTTTACATAGTTTCAAGCATTTTCATCTTTAAGTTTAATTTACCATATTTTTACATTTTTTGGTTTGCATTTCTAACTTTTTGTTTTCCCTCCTCCTTCCCTCAAATGTTTTGATGATTCTCCAGAACCAACGAAACGTATGCTTTCCTTCCAAGGGTTAGCTGAGTTGGCACATCGAGAATATCAGGCAGGAGATTTTGAGGCAGCTGAGAGACACTGCATGCAGCTCTGGAGACAAGAGCCTGACAATACTGGTGTCCTTTTATTACTTTCATCTATACACTTCCAGTGTCGAAGGCTGGACAGGTAGGAGATGTTGGGGTAACCTGCCTCTGGGTGCTGAGCTTAAAAAATGATAATTATCTGAACTTCAGAGTGTTCCAGTGCTGTGTGTCACCGAGCCACCAACACATATGTGCTCTTCTGCTCACTTTTGACATGCTAGCTACTAGTCCGTTGGGGGTGAGCATATTATCCATGTGACTCGGGCTGGGCTGCTGCTTTATTAATTCTTTTCAGGTAATTATTCTTAGTGTACATCTGAGCATCCAGACATGCCAGACCCTGGTAGGAGAGGCATATGTAGTTCAGGTTGGAAATACCCTCATTAAATTGCTGTTGCTTTTAGTTAATCACTTGAATTAATCAAAGGAGAAGAATTTGTGCATAGATATGTTAGTAAATTGTCATTTTGGCACACTTAGGCATTTGAAGATGGGTGTCATTACATCTTGCCAACAAATGGAAAATGAGACTCATGCATATAACATTTTTATTCTTGATCTTAATGATCATGATATACAATGTGGTAGTTTGGAAATAGATTCTAATAAGAATTTTCTTACATAAAAACCAGCTTTCCTATATGAAATCTGGAGACTCTCACCTTAGAAAAGTTTTAGTTTTCAGACATTTTATCTGCTGTGTGCTAGCTAAAGGATAATGTTCTATAGCACAGGATTTTTGGGAACTGTTAACAGTTGCATATGAGCCAGCCATACCTCCTTTTCTCTAACATGCATATCCATGCATAAACGCTTTCCACTTTTCCAGATCTGCTCACTTTAGCACCTTGGCAATTAAACAGAATCCCCTTCTAGCAGAAGCCTATTCGAATTTGGGGAATGTGTACAAGGAAAGAGGGCAGTTGCAGGAAGCAATTGAGCATTATCGACATGCCTTGCGGCTCAAGCCTGATTTCATTGATGGTTATATTAACCTGGCAGCAGCATTGGTAGCAGCAGGCGACATGGAAGGAGCAGTGCAAGCATACGTGTCTGCTCTTCAGTACAACCCTGTAAGTAAAAGTTTATCAGTTGTTTTCCCTTCATAGCAATCCAGAACACAAACACGCATTATCTGATACTTTAGACAATAGGTTTTTTTTTTTCTTGAAAGAAACTCAAGCGTTGAAAGATTTATTTTTGCACTTGAAATGATGAAATTGTTTTGACTTGGACTGTATGATATTTTTAAAAAATCCATCCTATTTAGTAAGTTAAAAAGCATAAATATTCTTACAAAAAATTCCATCAGTTTTTTATAATGCTAATTAAAGCTTAACACACACGATGGGGGGCTGGAGAGATGGCTCAGAGGTTAAGAACACTGGCTGCTGCTCTTCCAGAGGTCCTGAATTCAGTTCCCTGCAACCATATGGTGGCTCACAACCATCCAGGGATCTGGTGCCTCTTCTGGCCTGTAGGCATACATGCAGACAGAACACTTTATATATAATAAATAAATAAAATATTTTAAAAAAAAGACAAACAATGTTTTTTGTGCTATTGTAATGAAGGTGGGATAAAATTCTGATCTCTATTTACAATAGTTAGTAGATTTTAAGGAATGATTGGTAAAAGGTCTTAATTTGTAATATAGGATTTTTTTTAAGGTGCTAGTATATTAGTAACATGAAAACTAGGCTACAAAACGTTCTCAATATCCCCTTCCCCAATATAGTTAGAAGTAGTAGAATTAAGACAATTGCAGATCCAGACCAGACTTTGATTTAGTTCTTCAATTCCTTTTTTAATCTAAGTTGCATGTGTTCCGAGGAACAAGTGTATCCTGGTTGACAGACTCATACTGTGTTAGAGTCTATGAAAGATCAAAATATACTGTGTGAAACCAAAAAAAAGTTAAATTATAAAAGATGCAGGAATGTAAAGCTTGCTCTTGAAACTGTTGATGTAATAAAGGGAAAGTGGCAGTAAACTTTTTAAGAGGTAAGTGGTAGGGATTGTAGGGATGCAGGGTGAGTCTTGGCAGCATCAGCATATACTTGGCTATGTCAACATTGAGTATGGAATCACCCTGGAAGGCTTAATGATTAACTGGTAAGCTGCCATTATCAAGTGTTCTACAAGCTCAGAGATGGCTGCTTCAGACAAATATCTTTCTGAATCTTTACCATGATCTTTTTGATGAGGATGGCATTATTTCTAGTTTTACCAATAATAAAAATCCCAATAGACTCAGGGTTATGTAACATTCTTGAGATCACATAGCTACTGAGCAATGGTGAAGTGGATGTTGAAACATGAAGTTGAATTATTGAAGGCAATGTTGACATGAATGAGAAATGAAACTTAAAAAGGGCTTTCTATGCTCAAAGTCAGCCCTTGCACACAGCCTAGAAGCCATTCAGCATGTTGGTCTGGCTTTTGACTCCAATTTTATAGTTCAGGAAACTGAAGCTTATTTTAGTAGTTTGCCAAAGCTCTGTGATTATTTTTCATCTTAATATCTTTTTAACAATTGTTAATTTTTAAAATTAAAAATTCTATTGTTTTTATTTAAAAAAATAAAAATCACTGTATGGAATGACTGTTTTAACTTTATAGAAGTTCTTTGATATGGATAGAGTTTGAGTCTGTTCAAGTCTTTGTTGGAATGGCTACCTTAGTTTACATGTTTAGTTTTATTTGTGGGTTCAATATAATAACATTTTTGGTATTCATTACTATTTTTGTTTGTTTGTCTGTTTTTGAGATAGACTTTTTCTGTGTAATAGCCCTAGCTGTCCTGAATTCCCTTTGTAGACCAGACTGGCCTCAAACTCACAGAGATCTGCCTCTGCCTCTCAACTGCTGGGATTAAAGGTGTGCACCATCACTACCTGTATCCATTGTTTTTTTTTTAATCTAGTGAGAAATTGCATAGACTTGGAGATAATGAAAGTAATTTCTTGCATATTCTTTCAGAGATACTCTTTGTATTTGAAATTAGAGTGTATTTGTAATTTTTTTAAAGGTTACTTGTGCTTTCTTTTTTTTTTAAACATTTCTGTATTCCTTTGGTTTTAAGATTTATTTTATTTTGTTATGTATACACCAAATTTCATTATAGATGGTTGTGAGCCACAATGTGGTTGCTGGGAATTGAACTCAGGACCTCTGGAAGAGCAGTCAGTGCTCTTAACCTCTGAGCCATCTCTCCAGCCCTGTATTTGTAATTTTTAATTTTAGGCAGCTAACCTTGAACATGTTCCCTGTGGGCCTTGGACTTGATTCTTTCTAAGGTACAGGTCTCTCTCCTGTTTACCCAGTTGTCACAGGATAGTACATTCTTTTCCTTTAGTAATCAGGGTTAGGTTTATCCTCCACTTGTTGACTCTGTAAATTCAGCTTGGCTCTCTTGCATAGTTGAAATCTTGGTTTACTTTACTCTGTTAATTTATTTTGAGAGGAGACCTTGCATATGTTAGGCTGATCTAAGTTACTAAGTAGCTGAGGATGACCTTGAACTTCTGATTTTCATGTCCCCTTTTCCCTAGTGCTGAGATTATAGAGTATACCACTATGCCCAGTTTATATGGTACTGTTGATAGAACTTAGGACTTTGTTGCATGATATATAAGTACTTTTCCACCTGAGCCAGATTCCTAGCCCTGGCTCAGGCTTTTAGTTGCCTGTCTGTAGTAAACAGTTAACCTTTGCTGACAATATACCATAGGATTATATTGAGAAGGGGAAATTAATATGGGAGACAAAACCATGCTACTTTCTAAATGTATGCTATGTATATTTAAACATCTTACCTATTAACAGGAAACTTACATTATGTACTTCCAAAGAAGCAGGATAGCACTAAAATCAATCTGGAGTTTACTTTTTGCTGACATTGGTGTGTCCCAATCTGGCTGTTTCTTGTAGGAAGAGAGACTTCTTTATTTCTCTGCTCTTAACAATAAGAATAAAAGTGGAGTAGTTGTGCAGACTCTCTCAATTTCACCTAAATACACCGCAGTGGTTGTGTTTTAAGTTTTCAGGATATCTAATCCAAACTAGATGAAACTTCTTGTCAAATGCTTGTTGTTGATTCAGTGCTGCCTGTTTTTTGAGTCTATTCTTACAGTGTGTTCTTTGTGCTGTATGCATTGTTACTCTAGCATGGGCTGGAATCGTAGGTGCACTTGGCAGTCTGAAAATTAAGTAAAGAAACTCAGATTATTTTGATTTTGTAGCAGTGAAAAATGAAAATGTTAGATTCATTTTACTGGTGTTTAGCAGTGCTCTTATAAGTCTATGGGTATGCCAATTTAAAAAGTTAGTCTGTGATTTTATCATAGAAATTTTGTGTTTTTATATTTAGAGCTGCCTTTTGTAATGTTCCATGGCTTCATACATTTGTTGAAACTTCAGCTTGTCATATTTTAAGGTGCTGTTTCTTCTGGTGTTCTTTCTTGGGTTGGCTAAGTAGAATTGCCCCTACTTGGCAATTCCTTTACAAATTCTGCATACAATGCTTCTTTGTGTGATAGCTGTGAGCCTGAGTTGCTCTGTTGTTGAGAAGTTGTTTCTGCTTTGATGGTGGATACAGTGCTGACAGCTACTGCCATTCCATTGTGTGGTACTGTCAAGTTGACTTTGTTGCTGTGAGAGTACCAGATAGCTGAATGATGAGAAAACCTTCTATTTGTACTTCTCTCCACTCTGTTTTTTGTTAAGGTTGTTTGGAAAGGGTCACATTTAAATATTCAAGTGCTTATTGATGTGTACAGTGCTTAGTGAAGAATTGGGGAATGTATTCTGGAGGGGTTATCTTGTGAGACAGACCTGACTCATAAAGGGAAAAAAAAGGATGTAAGCTCCTTGGGTGATTGTTGGAGAGTATTAATCAGAAGATTCCCTTGAGAGGGTGCTTAGAACCTAAGCATTCTGTACGAAGGTAAACAGCAAGTAGACTTACCAGGCTGAAGTGGTGAGTCAAGTAGTAACAAGGAGTGAGTGTAGTAGAGCAGAGTCAATTGGAAGATTTCAAAAGAATAGAGGCTGTGGAGTTTGAATTTAATTTGAGAGGCAGTTGAGAAGCACTGTAGGTTTTTATTGGCCTGATTTTTTTTCTCAGTGTGTATGTATGTAGAGGAATGTTAAGGGGTCCAGAGGTGGACATTAAGAAGAAAGTAGGAAATGGTTGTTATACGAGGGAGGGATAGTTACACAAGAACACTTTATTTCTGATTCCTTACCTTCATACTGTTTTTCCTTGTTTTTGATAAACCTACCCTTTTGTTAGTCTCTATTTGGCTATGAAAACCCAGCTTAAATCTTTCCTTTGAGTGTGTCTAATTTATTTTCCTTCATTTTAGGTATAATATTAAGTCAAGGTTTTCATGAAAGGTATTAACTAGGGATGGGCAGAATGAGCCAGGTTTAAGCAAAGTGATTCTCTTAGCAGATACTATTTTGATTTGACAGATGAAGCAGAACTTGATATAGGGTTTTGAATGGACTTTTTTTTAGAGAATTTTAATGTTCCTGTATTTTGTAGACACTAAACATTTATATATGTGTATGTGTGTGTCTAGGTTTGAATTTCATGATTGTGTTTATTTTATTATTTTAGTTTGTTAAATACTGGTATTGTGTGTATGTGTGTTGTATCTGTGCACATGACCTTAGTGCTCTTGGAGGCTGGAAGGAGATGTCCAGTAACGTGGAGCTGGGGTTATAGGCAATTTACAGCTGCCTTATATGGGTGCTAAGAATTGAACTCTGGTCCCCTGGAAGAGCAGCACATGCTCTTAACTACTGATCCATCTCTCTAGGCCTATTTTGTGTTTTTGAGATGGATTCTCACTCAGTGTAGGCATGCCTTGAACTGACTGTATAGCTGAGAATGACCTTAATTTCATGATCATCCTGCTCCCACCTCACAAGTTCTGGGATTACTGACAAGTGCCAGCATGGCAGCTGAAAGAGAGTTAGTTGTTTTGTTTGTATTTGTGATAGTAGAGGTCAAACTCAGGGCATTGTATATGAGGCAGGTGTTCTGTCACAGAGCTCTACTCTCAGCCACTCTACTATTGTACTTAATCTGACATGTTTTGCTTTTTTTTTCCTAAAGTGGACTTACTATTTTACTGGTTTTTTTTCAAGACAGGGTTTCTCTTTGTCTCTGTGTTTCCCTGGCTGTCCTGGACTCACTCTGTAGACCAGGCTGGCCTTGAATTCACAGAGATCCGCCTGCCTCTGCCTCCCGAGTGCTGGGATTAAAGGCCTGTGCACCACCAGGCCTGGCATTTTACTATATTCTTGAAGGTATTTATATATTCTCTCATCTTTTTACAGCTGTGGAGAGCAAACCCTATAGCCTTTGGCATGCTAGTTAGTTTTTCTACCCACTGACCTACATTGCTAGTTGATAAACTCTATTTTTGTTGTATGCTGTAATGACTGTAGATGATATAAATATAGATAATCATCTAAGAGTTCATAGAAACTAGCTGGTAAAGTTATATAACAGTGGGTAAAAATATATAGATGGGGCTGGAGAGATAGCTCAGTGGTTAAAAACACATGGTAGAGGGTGGAAGGGCGGGACCAGGAAGGGTAGAAAGAGGGTACTGTGATGGAGATGTAACCTGAAATAATAAATAAACATTAAAAAAATCACATTCTACTTTTCCAGGGGACTCAATTTCTTATCCTAGCACCTGTGCCAGGTGGCTCCAAACCACCTGTAACTCCAGCTTCAGGAGAATCCGATACCTCTAGCCTCCGAGGGTACCTGCAATGTTGTGTATACCTCATATTCATAGTTAAAAATAATAAGGCAAATCTTTTAAAAATACAGCCATTAGTCACTTAGTTACTGTGGTTTTTCTGAGTTTTTATGGCTCAGAACAGCTATAGAAATTGGTGAAAGTCTAAAGATACATATCAACCACTAAGAAGTAGTAGAAGGAACTTGTGTAAGCAGATTGGATTGGATACTTAGACATAGCCTACCAAACAGGGCTACCCTTGAGGTTCAAAGGAGGAAACCTATACAAAGTAGATAGCAAGATTATAGAAATCATTATTTCTCGGAATACAAATAGGATTCCAAAGTGCTTAGACTAATTACAGAAGGTGATTGGTCTGTAATAAGATTAGTGGTACCTGTGAATTGTTTGCTTGTTTCATTTATTTATTAATTCATCTATTTATTTAGAGTCAGTCTGATTCTGTAGTGCAGGCTGGCCTGGAACTCACTATGACATCACTAGGAGTAGGGGTGGGGGCTTGAACTCCTGACAATCTTCCTGCCTCAGTTTCCCAGGTGCTGTGATTACAGGTGTGTGTTACTCTGCCTTGCACACGTGATGCTTTGTGGATTAATATCAGCCCGTGCTTAATGCCTTACCCTTCCAAAGCATCATCACTGCTTGAGGGATAGCACTAACCCAGGTGGATCATGGAATTATCCCAGTTTAGACTTTCATTACCTTATTGGCAGAGTTCTTGGTTCATCTAGTGGGTGACAATGAACAATACAGAAGCAGATTTATCAGTAAAACTAACTGATTCTGGAACCCATATTACAGTTGCTGGAAGAATAATATACATGATAATTATTTGGACTATTTGATAAAATTTCATTTTGTAGGATTTAGTTTAAGGTTCTTTCACCCACATAACAGTTTAGGCTATAAATGTGCATCTCTGCTTGTTATTGACTGAAAAATTCCACTGACAGAAGCATACTATGCAAATAAAAATTTAAGTTTAGCGTCTGTTGAGCATGTCATACTTGATGAATGGACTGGTGAGTCGGGACTAACAACACAATTGTGCTGCTAATAAAAAGCAGAGTCAACCACTTTCCTTTATGCACTCAGCCATGATGGCACTTAATACTAATGAGTAATCTAGTGGCAGGTGGCGGGATTGAAGCTATGGTTGGATGGTAATCCTTTTGCCTAGGCATGAAATGGAGTCAGGTTTCTAAATAAGCCTTAGAACCAAAGGGTAGGTTTGTTGACAGGTAATCACTTGCTAAGTGAAAGTGGTTTTCTTTTTTTGGCTTTTGTTTTTGTTTTGTTTACTATACCTGCTGTGGAAATTTTTTGGTCCTTGATACAGGAGTAATTCATTATAACCTTGAATAAAACAGTTGAATAAATATTCAATAATTTTTTCACAAAGGGTGACATTTGGAGAGGAGAGAGGCTCTAGAAAGGTCTTGTAATCTTGTGTTTGAAACTGATGAGGCCAAATGCATTTGAAAGGATGTTAGATAATAGTGTCATATACAGATCTTGCCAGAACTGGAGCAGCAACTGACAGGAAAACACACTTATATCTGTGAAGCTAAAGATAGCGTTCATACTGAGCAAGAGAAATAAATTATGTAAATGAGGTCTTGTAACTTCAGATTAGATCTTCACAGTCAACTTAGTTTGAATTATCTGGGAATTAGAGGGTGAGGAGTTGTGGGCCTATGCTTGTTTGTCAAGTGCTGCTTATTTTTGTTTTTTGTTTTTGGTTTTTTTTTTTTTTTTTGACACAGCATTTCTCTGTGTAGCCCTGGCTGTCCTGGACTCACTCTGTAGACCAGGCTGGCCTTGAACTCACAGAGATCCACCTGCCTCTGCCTCCCGAGTGCTGGGATTAAAGGCCTGCACCACCACACCAGGCAATTACAGATAGCTGTGAACTGCCATGTGGATGCTGGGATTTGAACCAGGGTCCCTTGGAAGAGCAGGCAGTGCTCTTAACCGCTGAGCCATCTCTCCAGCCCTCAAGTGCTGCTCTTAATTGACAATAAAATGACAGATAAGTAGAAGTGATTTGGGGATTTTTTTTATAATGAGAAAACAGTATAATTAATGATACTATCTCTGCGTTTCTAGGATTTGTACTGTGTTCGCAGTGACCTGGGGAACCTGCTCAAAGCCCTGGGTCGCTTGGAAGAAGCCAAGGTAGGTGTTTGCTAGAACACATTCAAGCATTAGTTGGGAAAACCTGTACCTTTTGCCAAGTCTTCAACTCTTCATTGAACTATCTTCGCAAAATAGTCCTAAGAACCCGAGGAAAACTGTCGGCATGACTTGCCTCCTACTAGAGCAGACCCAGGCTTTGGCATATGTGTTGTAAATGTGGGGGTAAAGCAAGAATGTGAGCATTGTGCAGCCTTTGTGCTGAGTCATATCATCTTTATAACAATGGGCTCGTCATGATCTTATGTGGGAATCAATAACATTCCTTCAAATCTGAGGCTTGCCTGCTACTGACAAGCAGAGTGCCTGTGATTTGGCTTCAGACGCCTATATGATGCAGGCGCCATTGAAAACGCTGCTCTTCTAAGTCCTTTGTGGCTTGTAAGTGGAGAAGAATTTCATCCAAATGTTACCCTATAATACTGGCATTTAAATTTCTTATTTAACCTTCCTCCCTTCATCTTCCTCACCCTTTTACAGTGGAAGAAAGGCTGTTAAAATATTGTAAATTAATAATTGGAACATCCTACCCCTCTTGTTCCCACTTCCTCCCCAAATTCCTTTCTCTTTTCCCCAATCCTAGTTGTTAACCTTCTTTCTCTTCCTCACTACCTTCTTTTATTTCCCCCATCCCCACCTCCTTAAAAAAAGTCAGAAGGACAAAGCTGGTTTGTTTGGGAAATGGACTGATCGAAAGAAAACTTGCCGAAGTGGAAAGGTGGCTTTTAGCATTCTCTGTTTCCAAATAATGAATTTGAACATCAGGTTGGGTTAATTAAAGCTTTTGGTATAATTTACAATTAAATTTATAAATGCAGTTATCTTGTTACAAGCCACCTTACGCAACCGCGCTGCAGGGGTGAGGAGTGGGGAGAAACCAGAATGCTTCTGAAACTCCCACCTGTTGCTCTGAGCCCCACGCGCATGCTAATGCGTGGAGTGTATGCGCAGCGTAGCTGTCTGTTTGACTGCTTGTCCAGGGAGGGAGAAGGCTTTTCAGCACCACCTAATGTTAAAAAGGCACTAGTTTGAAGTGCATAACTCATAAATTCTGCCAACGCTGTGGATTAACCTTATGTAGGTTTCCAGCTGATGAACAATGTTCATTTCAATCCTAGCTGCTAAAACAAGTGGTAATTTCTAGAGCAAATATTCGATACACTCCTATCAATTGTCACCCCACCAAGCGGACAGCTAACATCAATTGCACTTCACTGCAGCTTTAGACATCGGTTGGTTTAGGCTGAGACGTTGCGCCTGCCTTAGGTTGCTGACTTCTTTATTTCAGAGCTCTGGAGACACCTAGTTTGAAAAATGTCATTCTGTTTTTTTGGTGAGAACTTAGTAAACCAGAAAATACTCTGGAGTTTGAAATGCAATGTGTTTCTTTTGTAATCAGTGCATTTGAAAATTCAAGCCAGCATACATTCCTAGTAGATGGAATCAAAATTAAGTTGTCTTTGTAGAAAATGAAGAGCCTTTCTTCCAGCGAAATATCCTTGCTGTATGCAATAGCCCTGATTAACCCTCTCCCTTCTGCATATTTCCCATGTTACAGACTTGAGACTGTCCTCATTCCCATATGTAATAGACATCCAAAGAATTTCAATTGCTTTGTTGAACTTTTACTAATGATCTTGTTTTTATTTTCTCTCTTGTTTTTGGTTTTTCACCATTGATATTGTATTTAGAAGGTTTCAGGTGGGTGAAACCTCCTATTCCATGCGTAAGGTGCCTCGCTGAAGGGAGCTCGAGGCCTGGATCTAGGGCAGACACACAACCTCCTCCTCTTCTTCCAGCAAGGAACGCACCGAAAAGTCACATGATGAGAAATATGGTAACGGGTTTGTAACTGCCACAGCAAAACAATTTGCCTCCATGCCTGAATCTTCTGTCTTGTGGCTTCAGAAACAGCTTAAAATACTTTTATTTACAAGCAAGTTATGTAAAAGAATGTTTTATACTATAGCCACAATTCTGTCAAAAATAAGTAAAAGTTAATTAAGATTTTAAATTATTAGATACTTTACTAGTAAAAGCTTCTAACTCTTCTTGTTGTTCATTTTTTTCCTTATTCTTCTTTGTTTGGATTACAGCATTCTGCTCTTCTGATGATGCGCTGTGACCCTGCAGTAGCGCAAAGGCTGCGCAGCGTTAATGCGCATTGCGTGCGAATGAGCCCCTGTGAACGGTTGACTAGATGAGTAATCTGATTGACTGGCTCTCTCAGTCCTATTCTGTAGCCTTCTTGGATAAAATTGGGTTTTAACGTACCTTGAGTCCAAGTAACCTCGTGTAGCAAATATTCTCCATGGGCCTGTCTAGTAGATTAATGGATCTGGTTGGCCGTTTGTTGCGTCTAGGGGTGGTCTATGTAGCGCAGCAGTTCGCAGCGATTGCGCAGTGCGATGCTGTTAGGTGACGCCAGCGATGTTTGCGCTCGCATTACAGGGACCTCAACCTAGGTACAATCCTGTCATGTGAGGTTTTCTTTTCTTCCTCCTCAGAAGAGAGGGGTGTTGTAAGTCTGAACCATAAAGCCTAAATGATATTGACTGACTTAGCAGAAGCATTTTTCTATGGCTCAGTGGCTTGACTTTGATATTGAGGAAGAACATTATTGTTGTGAGCAGCGTTTCCCTCAACATTTTGCCTTTCTAATGAAATGCCTGATGAGAGATTGAAGGCTTGAGGAAATTCTGTAGGAAAGAAAGTTTTTGTTTGCTTTGTTTTGTCCCCTCCAGCCACACTTTGTAGCTGAGAATGAGCTCAAATTTAGTATCCTCCTGTCTCTACCTCCCAAGTGCTCAAATTATGGGCTTGTTCCTTCATACCCAGTTTAAGGACAAACCTGTTTTCTATTTTCCTGTTTTATTTGATTATGAAATCTGGGTGGGCTTTTTTTCTTTTTGTTGTTGTAGTTTGTTTTGGTTTTGGTTTTCCTGTGATATGTTTTAGTACTTCACAGAACACATTTTTGTGGAATGTGGGCTAGAGAAGCATAGACTTTGTTCATGGTATCCTCTTGAACATCAGTGTCTATAACCTATATGTGTTCAGATAAGAGGAGTCTGGCATTAGCATTTAGAAACACCCGACCTCCCAGATGAGTCCCAGGATGAGGGCTGCTCTATGGTTGACAGAACTGAACATGGTGGTTTGTACTTGGGTTCTGGTGGCGCAGGCGCAGGAGCAGCCAGCTGTGGCAGCGTATTAGTTTTGGCGCAAGCGAGCCTATGCTGCAGGGTCACTTTTGACTGGTCAGAGAAGAAATAATGATATCACTTTCTTCCCCCCCCCAATCTTTTTTTTTCCCCTTCACAAATTTTCCCTTTTCCCCTTATCTCCTTCCCCTCTCGTCTTCTTTCATTAAACCCTCCTAAGGCATGTTATTTGAAAGCAATTGAGACGCAACCAAACTTTGCAGTAGCTTGGAGTAATCTTGGCTGTGTTTTCAATGCACAAGGGGAGATCTGGCTGGCAATTCATCACTTTGAAAAGGTTAGTCATTAATACTTATGAAACGTTTATATGTACACAATGTTTTTACTAGAATGAAACAGGCATTTACGTAACCAGCTATGTAATGTTTTTGTTTCCTGGACAGTATTGTAGCATTTGCAGGTGGCATATGATGTGGCAGTTCTTGAAATTTGCACTTGACAGTATATTTTAGTAATTGAAAATGCATTTTTATTTATAATCATCACTGGTTTGGTGTTTTGAGAGAGGGTCTCACTCTGTAAAGAATGGCTTGGAACTTAATTACCATGTGCTCAGGTTGGCCTTCAACCTTGTGGCAATCCTCTTCAGCCTTCTGAGTGCTCAGATTACAGGCATGAAGCAATAGTACGGGTTACAGAGGGATATACTGAAGAATGACACAACTGGCTACATGAGGGAGAGTACTGAAGGGTTCAGAGTATCTTGGTGAAAAAGCTGATTCCAAGTCTGGAATAGGAAATAATCCAACATTGTCTACAATAACTTGTCATACTAGAAAACAAGGAAGTATCTATTTATTTATTCATACACTTTTCTTTTTCTGTTTTTTAAAAAAGGGTCTCATATAGCTAAGGATGGTGGCTTTGAGTTCAACTTTTAAAAGACTCATTTATTTTTATGGGTATAAGTGTTTTGATTGAAAGTATGTCTGTCACCATGTGTATGCTGTGTTAAGAAATGACTGTGAGCTACCATGTGTGTCCTGGGAACTGAACCAGGGTCCTGTGGAAGAGCAACTATTGCTCTTAAATTCTTATCCATCACTCTAGCTCCAAACCTTGTACTTTTAACTTTGCCTTGGCCTCTTCAGTGGTGGTGTTATAGGTGGGTGCCGCTACATATGGCTTTTATTTGAGAAATAACTATTAAGGTTTTTTGCCCATTTTTAAAAGTTAAAATTTATTTGCTCTATTACTTTGAGTTGTTTTGGGTCCTTACATATTATTAATATTAGTCCCTTCAAAGATGTATTGTTTACAATATTCTTAGGCACAATGAATTGTCTCTTCATTCTGATAATGATTTTTCTTTGCTGTGTATAATTTTATATGATTTGCATTTGTCTTTTTGTTTTTGTTGCCTATGCTTTATTTTAAATGCAAGCAGAACAAGTACTGTGTGTGATTACACTTAGCTGTGTAATCTATAAAAGTCACTATCAGGCTTGGGAAGTAGAGGTGGGAGGATCCTTGGAACTCAGTGGCTGGCCAGCCACCCTAGGCAAATTGGTGAGATCCAGGCTCAGTGAGAGACTTTGGCTCAAAAATAGGGTAGAGACTGATTGAGGAAGATACACAGCTACAATCTGTGCCATCCAGGCACATACACACTGGGACATCCATGAACATATGCACAAACATGTACATCTACTACTTCACATTCGTATGCATATGCCCTTCACATGAATCAGTTTCATAGAAATAGTAGAAAGGTGGTTAACAGGTCCTAATGGGGATAGGGTTGAAGTAGGGGCAGGAAAACATTGGTTAAAGGCTATAAATTTATAGTTGAGTGTGGAATTCTTGTGTAGGGTTCATTTCAAAATTGCTAAAAAGAAGCTGAACATATGACTGCTTGAGCCCAGGGGTTCAAAGTGGACCTAGAACTTGTGTCACTTGACAAAATACACTTAGGAAAAAAAGAGAGAAAAGAAAAGCAAAATGAAAAAAATCTATATATGCTGGCACTCGAGCTTACAGAAAGAGAAATTAAGAGTTCAAGGCTGGCCTGAGCTGTATAGAAAGACTCAAATAACAAAGAGAGTGACAAATTCTTAAAAGAGGGCTAGTGAGATGGCTCAGTGGATAAAAGTGGCTGCCCTGAGTTCAGTCCCCAGAAGCCAAAGGTGGAAAGAGAACTGCCTCTGTCCTCAGACTTCTGCATGTACATGTGTCATGGGTGAGCTCCACCACATACACATACATACAGTAACAATAATAATAAAAGAAATACTTTAAAAAATGAGAAAACCTTTCACATATATTTGATTTCACATTATTTGATTCAGGCATTATGTAGTATAGGCAGGCCTGGACCTTGATAGGTGTGTGCTACCAAGCCCAGTAAGAATAGATTTTTAAGGCAGGAAGTGGTGACACATTGTCCTTAGTTCCAGCAAAGGCAGGTGGATCTCTGTGAGTTCCAGGCCAAGATGGTGTATATAGAGAATTCTAGGCTGACTAGGGCTATGTAGTGAGACCCTATTTCAAAGCAAACAAAAAGTAGAATAACAACAAAAAAAAAAAGCCCCAAAAGAATAGATCTTTCAATGTTCATACTTATAAAAAAAAAGTAACTTGGTGACATGATGATTTCTTTTATTATTTTTGAAACAGGCTGTCCTGAAGCTCGCTATGTAGACCAGGCTGGCCTAGAACTCAGAGCTATATTCCTTTGTCTGACCCCTGAGTACTAGAATTGAAGCAGTGTGCCACTCTACACCTGGTTTTGATTGATCTTTTAACAGCATATACATAAATAAAACTACTGTGAACCAGAGATAGCATACTTTTTTTTTGGTCAGGCAAGCTTGTTTTTGTATGTGATAGGAGGAATCAAACCTAAGACTTTGTACATGCTGGACAGGCATTCTGCTATTGAGCTACATCCTGAATCCTCTTTATAAAGAACATTCTATGCAATAAACGAGGGATTGAGATAGACTATTATCATTAGTAGGTTTAGGCATTTAACAGTGGCAAAGAAAGATAGTGTTAGACACTGTTCCTTGTGGTAAGACTAAATATGAACTAGACTTTAAACAGAAACGAAGGCTGAGTGTGTAGCATGTGCAAGGCCCTGGATTCTGATTCTTCGCACACACACAGAGCACTGTGGGAGGGGGGTGTTGTTGGTGATGGATTTGTGCATGTGCCTGCATGTGTGCTCATAGTGGCTAGTAAAGAGTGCTGGAGTTAATAGACTGTTTTGTGACCCGCCTGACATGGGGAACCAAACTCCAGTTCTCCGAAAGACCAGCAAGCACTCTTAGCAGCTGAGCTGTCTTCCTGTGTTTTCCTTTTTTAAGAATGTAAAGAATCTCCAGGTGTGGTGACACATGACTTTCGTTCCAGCCCTTGGAAGGCAGAGGCAGTCACCTTGTGAGTTTGTGGTCTATTATATAGGCCTGCCTGGTTTATAGATTAAGTTCCAGGACAACCTGGACCCGGTCTCAAAAACAAAGTAAATTTATAAAATGATGTAACGCTTGTTGATAACTTCTGTGAGTCCTATTTGGATACTCACTGAAGTTAATCAGAAATGGGGCCACTGACTGGCTATTTGGGGTTAGAATTGTCTTTTTTTTAAGTTTATAAATTTTAATTATGTGTATGTGTGTGGTTGTGTGCATGTGTGTGCAGGTACCATTGGAGGCCAGAAGAGAGTGTTGGAACCCCCCTGTACCTGAAGTTTCAGGTGGTTGTGAGTCTCCTGATATGGATTTAAGAGCCGAACTCAGGTCCTCTGCAAGATCATTTTGTGCTCTTAACTGCTGTGCTATCTCCACCCCACCCTCTTGACAATGTCACCATCTAACTCTTGCTGGCCTGGAACTCACTCTGTAGACCAGACTGGCCTGGAACTCAGAGATCTACCCACCTCTGCCTCTGCCTTTGCTCCCAAATGCTGGAATTAAAGTATGTACTACCATGCTCACTGTTTTTTTTTGGGGGGGGGTTTCGAGACAGCGTTTCTCAATGTAATAGCCATGGCTGTCCTGAACTTGCCTTGTAGATCAGGCTGGCCTTGAACTCAGAGATCCACCTGCTTCTGCTTCTGAGTGCTGGGAATAAAGGCATCCACCACCATGCACGGTCTGAAGAAGCATTCTTGTCTCCTCCTTAGGATCCATTAATATCAATGGGGATGAGATGTTTGAGATTTGCTTCAAAATTACCTGGAGAAAGGGGGATTAGGTTAGAATACACATTAAATAAAAGCCAACATGATTTATGAATTATTAAAGATGAGCCAAGACATGGGTTTGTTGTCTTCCCTGCTTTTGTATATATTTGAAACTTTTTAAAGGGCCATGTGTGGTTCATGCCTATAATCTCAGCTCTTGGGAGGCTGAGGAAGGAGGATTGCTTGAGTTCTGGGCCATACTAGGCTACATAGCGAATTCTAGGATAGCCTGGGCTGGCCAGCAGAGTTAGACCTTACCTAAAATTTGAAAAGGATTTCAGGGTAGAAATCTATGACTGTAGACAATGTAAGCTAAATGTGTCATGTTTTTATCTGACAGAGACTTGTCTATTATCTCTGTACAGAGGAAGTGTTTCTAAGAATCTTTAAAATACTTGAAATTATTACCTTTATCTTTTCAGTGTTTTGGATAAATTTGCATTTACTATTCTAGAGAATATCTTTATAGGGCTTTAGGTATGCTAGGCTAGAATTCTATCACCCAAATACTCCCTAGCACCGGAATAACATTTGCTTGTTTTGAAAAAGTGTCTCATATATCCCCAGGATGCCTTCAAACTCTCTGTGTAGGTGAGGATTAACTGAACTCCGCATCCTCCTACCTCTGTCTCTCAACTGCTTGGGTTATAGGCTTTTCTATGCCTGGCTTAATGTTACAACTCTTAACAATGTATTACTGAGGACTTGCTGGGTTGTGTTTATGGAACAGAGGTGCACACATAGTTCATTAAGAGCTGTTTGTTTCTGCTACTATCTCTTAGAAAACTTAAACTGGCTGACTGAATAAAATAGGGCCAAACATTAGAAATACTCTGGTTGTATGGTGGCACATACCTTTAATGGCAGCAGTTGGGAGGCAGAGGCAGGTGGATCTCTGAATTTGAGGCCAGCCTGGCCAGAGCTACATAGTGAGACCCTGTTGCAAAGAACAAAACAAAACAAAAAAACAAAAAATAAAAAAAATGAAAGAAAGAAAAAGAAGTACTCAGCTTAGTCAAATCGAATCCATTTTGCTCCTGAGATTTTTTTTT
>CAJQZJ010037396.1:14925-46228 GCA_907164525.1 Lophiomys imhausi | reverse complement strand
GTGCATATGTATAAAATGCCTTCAGAATCCAGAGGAAGATTCTTGATGCTCTAGACGGGTACATTGATGCTGGGTGCAGGTTCTGAAAGAGCAGTGAGAGCTCTTAACTGCTGAGTCCCAAGTATTGAAGAATTTATTGTTACTATTTAATAAGCTATTATTTAATAATTAAAGGTTTGCCATTTGGCAGTTACTAAAATGACTCCCCCTTCTTCTTTGGTGCTGGAGATTCTAGCTAGGCCTCATGTACTATAGCACAAACCACATGCCAAAGCCCCCAAATGCTTTTGTAACAAACGAGGCTTTACATGAGATAATCAAACCCTTGTCTTCTCCTTCAGAATCAGTCCTACATTTGCTGATGCTTATTCTAATATGGGAAACACTCTAAAGGAGATGCAGGATGTTCAGGGAGCCTTGCAATGTTATACTCGTGCCATTCAGATTAATCCTGCCTTTGCAGATGCACACAGCAATCTGGCTTCCATTCACAAGGTATGGCTGTTAATTCTAATATGAGGACTCACTTTATCCACTGAAGTTTCATTGTAGGTAACTCCTTACAAGATTTCTTTCTTTCCAGGATTCAGGGAATATCCCAGAAGCAATAGCTTCTTACCGCACAGCTCTGAAACTTAAGCCTGACTTTCCTGATGCTTATTGTAACTTGGCTCATTGCCTACAGGTAAAGAACAAGAGTCCAGTGATTTTTTTTCTGTATTGATACCACTTTTAGATTGTTTTTTGCCATAGAGATTGACTAGAGACAGTGGGTTTTTTTGTTTGTTTGAGCAAGTGGAGGTCAGAGGGCAGTGTGAGTCACAGGCATCTCAAACTCCAGTTGTCTGACTTGCAAGGCAAGTACCTTTACTCACTGAGCCAGCTCCAAGATTGTGTTTTTAGTAAGTTTTCTAATATTATTTTAGAGCTCAAATATTTTAAATAAGAAACCATTGGGTAGGTTTTGTGGATGATAATGTCTTTTTGTCCTCTAGATTGTCTGTGATTGGACAGATTATGATGAGCGAATGAAGAAATTGGTTAGTATTGTAGCTGAGCAGCTAGAGAAGAATAGGCTGCCTTCTGTACATCCTCATCATAGCATGCTGTACCCTCTTTCCCATGGCTTCAGGAAGGCTATTGCAGAGAGGCATGGGAATCTCTGCTTGGATAAGGTGACTCTTGTTTTCATCTTTTTGTTACACAATAAAATGCAGAAAAGGAAAAACATTGTATAAATCAAATGTATGAGTTTACCACCTTGCATATGGTCAACATCACCCAACATCAACATCTCAGTTTCATTGAGAAATGAAACTTTCTTAGCTACCCCAGAAACCATTCTTCACTGGATCCTGTCATCAGTTGAACTCTCTTCACTCTGAATGATGTAGACCTTCATTTCTATTGGCAGTGTTTTCTTTTAAGGTGGAAATCTAGGTGATGCATGGTAATACAAACCTATAATCCTAGTACTTCTGTAGTCTCAATGCTTAGAAGCAGAGGATGATGAATTGAGAACAGCCTGGGCTACACATCAAGCTCCTGCCTCAAAACCAAAAGCAAGCAAAAACCTTCCACCTAATAAGAACATCTAAAAAGCACACTAAAGGCAATAACAACAACAAAAGCCCCATACATGTTTAAATAGAATGTGTGGTATTATATACTCAACTTCAAGAATTAGAACATGACTTGATAGAGTTTGGAATCCACTCCCAGGAACAGAGTGGTAGATTTAAATTTATTTTCTTTCCTTTTTTTTCCCAAAAATTGCTTCTCTGGGGGCTGGAGAGATGGCTCAGCAGTTAGGAGCACTGGTTGTTCTTCCAAAGGACCCAGGTTCAAATCTCAGCACCCACATGGCAGTTTGAAACTGTCTGTAATGGCCAGGCATGATGGCATACACCTTTAATCCCAGTGCTTGGCAGGCAGAGGCAGGCGGTTCTCTGAGTTCAATGCCAGCCTAGTCTACAGAGAGAGTTCCAGGATAGCCAGGGCTACAAATAGAAACCCTGTCTCAGAAAACAAAGTGAAACAAACAAAAAATGCTTCTCTGTAGAATTCCCTAACATACTGTATGGGGGTTTATCATACACTATTCACCTTTCTTCATTCCTAGAAATTTGAAATCTGTTCAGGCTATTTCATAGGTCTCAGAATAGGTCAGATGTGAGTCAGGCCCACTGTGCAACCATCACATAACTGCTGATCTATCTAAACATCTAAGGTGGCATCAAACTGGCCACATGAATTAACTGAAGTTTTCTGTCAGTGTTTCATAGGTGTGGGTATATATCATTTTAGATTTCTCTCTTCATTTATTTTATTATTTTTTGAGACAGTTTTCATATATCCTATGTTGGCCTTAAACTTTCTGTATAACTGAGGATCACCTTGGACCTCTGATCCTTTATGTTTCTACCTCCTAATTACAGGAATCACAGGGGTACACAAACATGTCCAGTTATTTTTTGTTTTGTTTCACTGTGTCACACTGGCTGGCCCGTAACCCAATGTGTAGACCAAAGTAGCTTCAAACTCAGAGATCCATGTCATGGCCTCCTGAGAGTTGGGTTAAATATGGGCATCACCGTGCCTGGATTTATGTAGTTCTGGGGACAGAACCCTTAGGGCTTTATATGTGCTAGGCAATGTATGCTACCAGTAACTTTATCACCAGTTTGTAGAAAAAAGATTAATTATATTACGTTGTGCGCCATTTGTAGAAATAATTAATTAAATGGTTTAACAGTATGTATATTATTATTAATTGATCAATGACTGTTAATCCTTAACCAGCCATTATAAATGAGTACATACAGACACCACATGGATTTTAACAAGCCTTGGCCTGAATTGAGGAATCCTGGCCCACCTAAGCTAGCTCTTAATTCTATTACCCAAATATGACCCCATATATACATACACCCCCTTGGACTGCCATTCTCCACGTTATGGCAATGTTCTTGGGCCATGTGGAATGAGGTTCTTTTTTCTAGCACATGGTATGTATTCTCCTTCCTGTTCCTGGCTGGAATGCAGTCCTCTGTGTAAAACATAGGGTTCCTGTTCTAATCTCAGGAAGTCCCACCTTTCTCTGTCTTTGCCCAATCATAGGCCTCAGCATTTTATTTAACCAAACAGAGACAATGTAAGTAACAGACAGCGAGCAGGACCAATTAACATTTAGAATGCTTAACACTACACCATCAATTCCCTCCTTTTGTCTAAAAAAAAGGCTAATTTTTTAAAACTCATATAGTAAAAACAGTAAGAACAAATACGAAACAGTCAAGAAAACCATATATAAAAGTTATGCACATAATGTTTAGCCTATTTGTATCAGGCAATCTTGAAGAAAAAATCATCTATCTTGGTGTGTCTATGAACCTAAATAATTTTTATCATATCCTATATTTATAAACCTAAAGATTTTATTTAGACTAGAAAATATCCTTTTAAATCCTAAACAACTCAAGTTCAATTGAAATTTTATAACAATTATGCCTTCAACCCCATCAAAGACATAAGAATGGATAAAGTTATTATTTGAGTGAGTAGGAAGCATAGGAGAGCAGCTTCCAAAAAGAAATATGACAGTTTGTTGCTTAGACAGTCCCAAATATGTCTTGATATCATTGGAGCATCATCTTCAGCCTTCTGGCCAAGCATTTTTCACAGACTAAATTGTGCAGCAGGAAATAAGGATTTTCCCATTCTGTCTCTGCAGAAGCAGGACATCGATTTACCTGCATTTAAGCACTGGTCCATCTTTGGACTGTATATAGTCTGTTGAGAGAGCAGGGGCATTTTTGCCCAATAGGAATTATCTCCTGATGGGAGATTTCTTTTTGATGCTCATTGTTTTCTTTCAAGTCAAATAGGAGCTGCAAACAATTCTTGAAATAATAAAAAAAATCTTTAAATGCCATTTTCTGTATGCGGCTGAGAGTTTTGAAGTCATCTGTTATTTTATTTATAAATCTATCTGTCATCTATCTATCTTTGAACAAGCAAATACCTTATATAAGAGTTGAAATGTACATATGTGTCAAAATATAAAATTCTATACTAATGAATCAAAATGAATCTTATTTTTATCAATATATAAAATTTATGCCATTGTATCAAAAGATAACTTTATTTTAAGAATAGCAATAGTTTTAAGTTTCAGAGCAGATTCAATAATTTATCCTTATATCTTATTTCTACATTTTATATATATTTATATATATTCCCCCTCTTTTTCTTTTCAAGTCTTTTCCTCCTATATAAGAGAGAAAGAAGGGTAGAGAAAAGAAAGACATCCCTGAGCCTAACCTCCTACACCTTGCTTAACAAGACCGTATAACAATTTGTAACCGTTCCCCCTAAACAACATCTATCAGTCCCTATTTTCAGTTATTTTAGATAAAAATTTACAGGACCTGACTTCACTAATGAACATTGTATTCTGTTGGTAGATCAATGTCCTTCATAAACCACCATATGAACATCCAAAAGACTTGAAGCTCAGTGATGGACGATTGCGTGTAGGATATGTGAGTTCTGACTTTGGGAATCACCCTACTTCACACCTTATGCAGTCTATTCCAGGCATGCACAATCCTGATAAATTTGAGGTAAGAATAGCTTTTGGTGGCTTTACTTTGCCATCTTTGGTATTAAGCTTCCTGTCTTTTGAGAAGGTTGGTGCCAAGGTTATTGAGTACACGCTCCCCTCCCTGCCTTTCAGGTCTTCTGCTATGCCTTGAGCCCGGATGATGGTACAAACTTCCGAGTGAAAGTGATGGCAGAAGCCAATCATTTCATTGATCTTTCTCAGGTAGGTAAAACCCAAAATAAATTTTATTTTTAAATATGTACATACATTTATGCATGTGTATGTGCATGTATGAGGGAGGGCAGATGCCCCAGGAGGTCAGAATTGACTGTTAGATCTCTCAGACTTGGAGTTACAGGGGATTACATGGGTGCTGGGAGCAAATGCATGTCCTTTGCAAGTACAGGAAGTACCTTTAACTATAACTTTAATATTTTAAGCAAATTTGAAAAAAAAACAACAAAACTATTTTTACAAAGTGGTTTTTTTTTTGTTTGAGGAGTTGAACTGAGGGCTTCATATGTAAGGTAGTTTGTAGTTTTTGATGATGTATATTAAACAGGAAGAACTAATGTATATTGGCAGTTTGCCCTTATTTCCTTGGTCATTTTACATCTATTATAATTTACATTTATAAATTCTACATTATGGCATGACTTTTCCTGAAGTTGCACATAAAATAGAAATACGCTGTAACTGTGTTTGATGTGTAATTGTTCTGGACATTGAGTCTGCACTGGAGATAGAAAATACTTTTAATATATGCTGAAAAAAGAAAAGAAGGATAAATAGTTGAAAGAAGATGCATTGTGTTGTTAAGGAGATGGGGATTTCTTTCAAAAGTCAGCCTTGGCTAAACAGCCAGTTTAAGGCCAGGCTAGGTTAAGTGAGGACCCATCTCATTAAAAAAAAAAACCAACAGCAGTAAAAGAGCCTATCTATTTCTGAGTTTATGTGTGTGTGTGTTTTGTTCTTTTGATGGGAGCTGGGGGAGCATTGAGGCAGAGTCCCACTATGTAGCTAGCCCTGTCTGATCTGAAATTCACAAAGTAGACCACATTGGCTTTGAATTTGTGGTGATCCTCCTGCTTCAGCCTTCCCTTAAGTTCTGAGATTGTGGGCATGTGCCACCATGCCCTACTGATTGATTATCTTTATTTCTGTATTTGGCTTTATTCTTTCCCCTTTAAAGCTTATGATGAACTAAAGTTGAAACCTATCAGAGAGTTAAATTTGCTAAATATATAGACTTTTTGTGTAGGTTGTATTAGTCCCATGGGTCACTGACAAAGAAACATTTAGACATGAATGTATACAAATATGTATATATTTGCATGTAAACACACATATAGATCATTGGATTTGGGGACATAGTTCAATTGGTATAGTTCTTGCCTATTATACATAAAACCCAGGGTTTGATTCCTAGCACTGCATAGACTGGGTGTTGTGGTTCATACCTATAATCTCAGTATTTTGGAGGTGGAGGCAAAGCTAGTAGGAGTAGGATCAGGGTTCAAGATCATTCTTGGCCTCATAGAGTTCAAGGTTTGCCTGGGCCAGAGACCCTGCTTCAAAAATAATTAAGGCTTGGGATGATGGCACATACCTTTGATCCTAGCAGGTAGATCTCTGTGAGTTTAGAAGCTAGCCTGGTCTACTTAGCAGTTCTAGACCAGCCAGAGCTACATAGGGACACCCTGTTTCAAATAACCAATAAACAACAGATAAGTAATTGAATGAGTAGATAATTAAAGTTTTCTTAGAGTTGGGAGACTCATGTTATTTAATAACGTTTACACAGAGCTGGAGAGATGGCTCAGTGGTTAAGAGCACTGGCTGCCTTGGGCGGTGGTGGCGCAAGCCTTTAATTCCAGCACTTGGGAGGCAGAGGCAGGGGGATCTTTGGGAGTTCAAGGCTAGCCTGGTCTACAAAGTGAGTCCAGGACAGCCAGGGATACACAGAAAAAGCCCTTTCTCGAAAATATAAATAAATAAAGTTTACACACCATTATTTTTTATAGTATACTTACTACTTCAAAAATATGCCTGGTGGTCTGTTTTTTATTTTTTGAGACAGTGTCTCAAGTAGCACAGGCTGGCCTTCTTACCATGAGCAGTTTCATGCAGTTGTGGTCATTGGATCCAGGGCTTTGTGCATTCTAGGCCAACATTCTACCAACCTAGCTACATTTCCAGCTTTGATTTTTTTTTTTTTTTTTTTGGTGGCAGAACCTCAACTATGTAATCAGAACTGTCTGTAAACTCCCGTAAACTCCCAGTATAGCCTAGGCTAGCCTTGAACTCAGTCTCCTTGGTGCTAGAATTATAGATGTGAAACACACCGGATAGCTCTCTCTTTGTCTGTCTGTCTGTCTGTCTGTAGGCTCACTGTGTCCATGGATGACTTTGAGTTCTCTGTGTAGACCAGGTTGGCCTCAAACTTAGAGATCTGCCTGCCTCTGCATACAAGTGCTCATCCTGAAGGTGTGTGTTACCATGCCTCCCTACCTTAAATTTTTTTGATTGATTTATCTGTATGACTTACCAGCATGTGGTTATGTGCATCATGTTATGTACATCATGTATGAGCCTGGTGCTTTGGCAGTCAGGAGTTGAATTCCCTGGAACTGGAGTTACAGATGGTTGTTAGCCACCATGTGGGTGCTGAGTTCCATGTTTATTCCTGCAAGAGCAACAAGTGCTATTGATCACTAATGCATTTCTAGTCTTGCACCCCTCTGTTTTTTTATGGTAAGATTTTACCAGGTAGTTGATCCAGTCTTCAGGTCCTAGGGTGATAGACACATGTTCTGTTATATATTTATATTTATTTCCTGTAAGCTGGAAAACCCTTCAACCTCCTGTCTCCAACCCCCAGAGACCTGAGGTTCCAGGTGCACATGTGTGACCACACCTGGCTTTATATGGATTCTAGAATCTAAACTCAGGTCCTCTTGCTTTGCATAGCAAGCACTTTTACTCATTGACTCATATCTAATCCTCTGCTTACATCATTTTCCATTGAGATTATATTATGTCAAACTTTTTGTTATGTGGTTTATCTGTCTATTTATTTATTGAGACAGAGCCTTAAGTACTTAGTTCTGGCTGGTTGTAAACTCAAGATTTTGCCCCAGGTTTCTTGAATGCTTGGCTTCCAGGCTTATAACAATGTGCTTAGCCTCTAGTTCATCTTTGAAGGCCTATTTCTAATACTAGCTCCTTTCTGGAACTCTGTTACTAATCCATTCAATTTAGAAGGAAACTCTGCTTCCTTTACTTTCTATTTCTGTAGTGCTTTGATTTTATTATTGTGGTGTTAAACCTGATGTTGCCTCCATTAACTTAGTTCGTTGACATGGTTCTCATCTCCTTTTTTGTTGGCGTGATTGGCACAGGGTCTTATGTACCTGAGGCTGGTATTTAACTCCTGATCCTCCTGCTTCTGCCTCCCAACTGTTGGGATTACAAGAGTGAGTTACTATATGGGCTGGAGAGATGGCTCAAAGGTTAAGAGCACTGGTTGCTCTTCCAGAGGACCCGGGTTCAATGCCCAGCACCCACATGGCACTTTGAAATTGTAACTCCTGCACCAGGGGATCTGACACACTCACACAGATATATAGATATGTAAGCAAAACACCAATGCACATGGAATAAAAATAGTTCAAAAAAAAGTGAGCCACTGTACCCAGCTTTCCCATCTTGTTTTTTGCATCTAGGTCTCTGAATTCTGTTTAGTGTCATTAAAACAAATTGAATTAATCTAACTGTCTGTTCCATAGATTCCATGTAATGGAAAAGCAGCTGATCGCATCCACCAGGATGGAATTCATATCCTTGTAAATATGAATGGGTATACCAAGGGTGCTCGGAATGAGCTGTTTGCTCTCAGGCCAGCTCCTATCCAGGTAAAATAATAAACACTCACAATGTCTATTAGACTAAAAAGACAGTGGTTTTGGCTTATCTCCATCTGGCTAATTGCTCTGGAAAACAACAGGATAGACATTCTTGATTTTTAAAAAGAGTTTTTCTTGGAATGAACAAGGATAGATTTTTGGGTGTAGACACAGTGCCTACCAGTAAAATGTTAATGAAGACAGACATTTCATGTTTTATATATAAGCAGCTCCTTTGTCTAACACATTTGAAGAACACCTTAATACTTACAAGGTTAGTCTGAAAGGCTGCTGGATTGCTCTTGGCTAAAGAAGCCAGCTCTCTTACTTGTTTATTTACATACATGATTTGGGAGCCTTTTGATGACAATCTTCTTTTGAAAGGAACTTCTTTGGGAGATGATTGCTACACACAGACACACACACACACACACAAAACTGCAGTAAACTTGTGGGTTTACAGATAGATAAAAGTTCTTAGATTTTGGTCTTATTTTTTTTCTTAAGGCGATGTGGCTGGGATACCCTGGGACAAGTGGTGCACTGTTCATGGATTATATCATCACTGATCAGGAAACTTCACCAGCTGAAGTTGCAGAGCAGTATTCTGAGAAACTGGCTTATATGCCTCATACTTTTTTTATTGGTGATCATGCTAATATGTTCCCTCACCTGAAGGTAGGCAGAAAACAACATTATGGGGGAACTGAGACAACTGTTTTCGTTTTCCCTTTGTTATTGTCCATATGTATCTTTACTAAAAGGGATGTTTGAAACTTTTTTTTTCCATTAGAAAAAAGCAGTCATCGATTTTAAATCCAATGGACACATTTATGACAATCGGATAGTTCTGAATGGCATTGATCTTACAGCATTTCTTGATAGTCTACCAGATGTGAAGATTTTCAAGGTCAGAACCTAGTCAGCATTTGTCATTGAAGCAAACTGAATTTGTGATTTTGTTTTTCTTATCGGGCACTTTTGTCCTGTTGATTTTTTTTTTCAGATGAAATGTCCTGATGGAGGTGACAATGCAGATAGCAGTAACACAGCTTTCAATATGCCTATCATTCCCATGAACACGATTGCAGAAGCAGTTATTGAAATGATTAACAGAGGACAGATTCAGATAACAATTAATGGATTCAGTATTAGCAATGGACTGGCAACAACACAGGTAGAAAAGACTGTAATTATGTATCACATACATGCATCCTTTTAAGTCTTTTATAGCCACTCCATTTTACAGAGGAGGAGATGAGCTCATTAGAAACTGGCTCTTTTGTATCTGTGTCTGGTTTTAAAAGTCATCTGGCTTCAATCATCAGGTTCCTTAGTGAGCATATACCATGCTAATACTTTGTTTTTGCCTGTCTATAGTGTTACTCTCTTATCTTTAGGCACCATATGGTTTTTTGCTTCTGTAAACTCACCCTTTCCCTGGCCAAATCCTGTGCACCCTTTCCGTTCTGATAAGAGTGTAAAAGTGCAGGGATCTTCGACCTCTAAGGTGTTAAGGACTTCATTAAGATGTCCATACTCGTATAACAGTGTAAGACAGTGATTAAAACTGTGGGATTTGCAAATGAAGACTGTAGTTGAAGTTGACCATCAGTGTGAGGGAGATTCTTGGGAGAAGAGGCCCCTTGAGTAATTGAAATTTGCCTTGGACAGTGGATATGATTTGGAGGAGGGCATTTTATCCATGAAGAACGAAGTAAAAAAGGAAAACCTTTTTATTGGTTATAGGATTTAAAGTTTTTCTGGGATTTGTTGTTGTTTTTCAAGACAGTTTCTCTGTGTACCAGCCCTAGCAGTTGTGGAACTCTCTGTAGATTAGGCTGGCGTTGAGCTCAAAGGTCTGCCTGCCTCTTCCTCCTGAGTGCTGGGATAAAAGGACACCCTTGCTGACCCTGTTTGGTTTTTGTTTTGTTTTGGAGACAGAATCTGGCTATTTAGCCCAGGTTGTTCTCAAACTTGGCAACTCTCCTGCCTTTTCAGTATCTTGACTAAAGCAAGAATTTTCTTAGGGCAGTTAGTTCCTCCTAAATCAAAATAATGGTATGGGAGCTGGGCGGTGGTGGTGCACGCCTTTAATCCCAGCACTCGGGAGGCAGAGGCAGGCGGATCTTTGCGAGTTCGAGGCCAGCCTGGTCTACAAAGTGAGTCCAGGACAGCCAGAGCTGTTAAACAGAGAAACCCTGTCTCGAAAAACCAACCCCCCCCCCACAAAAAAAATAATGGTATGGGATTTTTACTTCTTAAAAATGAACTATATCAGAAACATTTTCTCATTACAGTTCAGGGACAGGACTTGAAATGTTTATACCATTTTATATATTATGAATTCGTTCTTTTTCTTTTCTTTTTTTTGGGGGGGGTGGCAGCATGTTTTTCAAGACAGGGTTTCTCTGTGTAGTCCTGGCTGTCCTGTACTCACTTTATAGACCAGGCTAGCCTTGAACTCAACAGAGATCCACCTGGCTCTGCCTCCCGAGTGCTGGGATTATATATATAATATATATTATATAATATATATATGAGTGTTGCCTAAATTTATGTCTCTGTACTATGTACATGTCTGGTGCCCAGGGAGACCATCGGGTCTCCTGGTACTGGAATTAAAACTAGATGTGAGCTTCCCTGCCATGTGGGTACTGAGACTCAAATCCAGGTCCTATTAAGCTGAGCCGCCTCTCCAGTCAGCTTTCCATTCTCTCTCTGTCTCTGTTTTTGTCTCTGTCTCTCTCTGTGTCTCTGTCTCTATGTCTCTTTCTCTCTCTCTCTCTCTCTCTCTCTCTCTGTGTGTGTGTGTGTGTGTGTGTGTGTTTGTGTGTGTGTGTGTGTGTGTTAGACCAGGCTAGCCTTAAAGTCCTAAAGAGATCTGCCTGCCTATAAATTTGAGGCCAGCCTGGTCTGTATAGCAAGTTCTGAAATACCTAAAGCTACATAATGAGACCTTGTCTTAAACAAAAAAAAGCCAAACCAAACATAGTGGCACAACACTTTTATCCTAGGACTCAGGTAGCCTGACTATTCACACAGTTTGAGGCCAGATTTGTTCACTTAGTTTGAGGCTATACTTGACTGTATTTATATTGAGAGAGAGACTATATATCAATATGTGGGTTGGATCAAACCCAGGGCCTGTATATTCTAGATAAAAACTCTGCTATATAGATATGCCCCCATCCCTTGTCCTGTCCCTTTTTTTAAAGGATTCTGCTGGGTGGGGTTCTCATATAGCCCAGGCTATTCTCAAACCTTGAGATCCTGGCTCTATCTCCTGATTGCTAGAATTATGGATGTATACCTCCATGCCTTGTTTTATGCAGCTAATCAAAACCAAGCTTTCTTGCATGATCGACAAGCCCTATGCCAGTTGAATTACATCTGGAACTCCCTTAGCCTGTGTTAACTCTAAAATTAATCATGTTCTTTTTGTTATTCTAGATCAATAATAAGGCTGCAACTGGCGAGGAGGTTCCCCGAACCATTATTGTAACCACCCGTTCCCAGTACGGGCTACCAGAAGATGCCATTGTATATTGTAACTTTAATCAGTTATATAAAATTGACCCTTGTACCCTACAGATGTGGGCAAATGTGAGTATGTGTGGATTTGTTATTAATCCCCATTGATGAGTTAAAGGTTATGTATATGGGCTGTCTTCCGGAAGCTGTCCCCCTTTTGTTTATGGACTGTTGTAATCATTTTTTTTATCTTCAAGAGCTATGTATTTTTCAGTTGTTTTTAATCATTTTATTTTATTTTTTGAGATTATAATATAATTAATATTGTTTCCCTTTTTCTTCCCTTCTAATCACCCCATGTGCACTCCCTTTTCTCTTTCAAATTCATGCCTTTTTTTTCTTTAGCAGTTGCTTTTTTTTTCTTTAGTAGTAATTACTGTTGTTATAAGTGGTGGTGGTGGTGGTGATGTGTATGTGTGTTGTGTATATTCCTATGTATTGCTAAATGCATAAGTACAGCCTGTTCAGTTTGTATAATGTTACTTGTTTTGTTTTTGAGATGAGGTCTCATGTATCCCAGGCTGGTCTTGTTACATACCAGAGGATAACTCTAAACTTCTTTTCATTCTGTCTCTACCTCCTGAGTACTGGGATTACAAGGGTTGGCCATCACACCTGGTTTATGTGTTGCCAGGAGTTATCAGTATCATGCTAGGCAAGTAACTGTACAAATTGAGTTATGCCCATAGCAATTTTGAGTTTGCATTTCACCTTCTAATGTCTTATTTTCCCCCAGTATTGGGGATCAAGTGCAGGGTGTGAAACACAATAGATAAGCTCTGTACTAGCGGGCTATATCCATAGACATACATTCATTCATTCATTTGGTTTTTTTGAGACAGGGTTTCTCTATGTAATAGCCCTGGCTGTCCTGGACTTGCTTTGTAGACCAGGCTGGCCTGGAACTTGAACTCACACAGATCCACCTGTCTCTGCCTCCCAAGTGCTGGGATTAAGGTCGTGTGCTACCACGCCTGGCTTATTTTCGTTTTTAATAGTTTTTTTTTTAAAGATTTATTATGTATACAATGTTTTGTCTGCATGCATGCCTGCAGGCCAGAATAGGGCACCAGATCTCATTATAGATGGTTGTGAACCACCGTGTGGTTGCTGGGAATTGAACTCAGGACCTCTGGAAGAGCAGCCACTGCCTTTAACGGCTGAGCCATCTCTCCAGCCCTTATTTTCTATTTTAAAGACAGAATTTCTCTACATAGCTCTGGCTGTCCAAGAACTCTTTATAAGGTGTGGATCACCACACCTGGCCTCAGTCTTCTGATTTTTAAATTCCATTCTATAAAACGTTTATTTATTCAAAGAAAGTGTTCTGTCTAAACCAGATGTCAACTAACTTTTTTAAAAAAAATTTATTTTTATGTGCATTAGTGTTTTGTCTGTGTGAGAGTGTCAGTTTCCCTTGAACTGGAGTTATAGACAGTTGTGAGTTGCCATTGTAGAACCTGACTAAATCCATGTTGAGAAAACATTCCATCTCGTTTTAAGTTTGACTCAAAGCTAACCTTCAGTTCCAGAACAACAACAAAATGTACCCGACCTTGCATTCCAGGGGTGTTCCCTCATCATCACTGGACAGCTCACTCTGAGAAAAAGCACTCAAAAAATCTAAACAAACTTCTGGTGGTCAAACTGACCACAGCTGGTTACTCAGTAACAACGAGCCAATCAGAAATGGACATGGCTAGTTACCCAAATGTCATCCAGTCATGTGATAAGAAACCTGTTTCTTTGTCTAATCCCCTATATAAACCGTGTATTTTTGGAGTTTGGGGCTCTCAACTTGAACTGCTTTGTCAGTGAGCATTGAGAATCCAAGCTCTGAGCTTGAAGAAACAACCCTCATGCATTTACATCACAGTTGGCTTCTGGGTGGTCTTTGGAGCCTTGAGAACCGGGCAGAACACCATGTGGGTGCTGGGAATTGAACCCAGGTCCTCTGGAAGAACAGCCAGTGCTCTTAATCCTCCCCCCTTTTTTAATGTTTACTTTATTTGTGTACATATAAATTGTTTTGCCTTTTGCATGCATATGAATACATGTTGGTATACCTACCACATGTGTACTTGGCGCCTTCAAAGGCCAGAAGAGGGCATTGGATCCCCAGAACTGGAGTTATAGATAGTTGTAAGCCCTGCCAAATGTTGTGTGTGTGCTAGGAATTGAACCAAGGTCCTCTGGAAGAGCAGCTAGTGGTCTTAACCACTCTAGCTCTCTCTCTCTTTTTTTTGGTGTGGGGAGACAGGGTTTCTCTGTATAGCCCTGGCTGTCCTGGAACTTGGCTCTGTAGACCAGGCTAGCCTCAAACTCAGAGAATCACCTGCCTCTGCCTTCCAAGTGTGGGATTAAAGGTGTGCTCTTCTACCGCCTGGCCAAACTTTTTCTTCTTAAAGGTTTAGACAGTAAGTGAAAATTCCAATTTTGTGATTAGTGGTAATCTCTCCTTTTCATCCTATGTATCATGAAAACACTTTAGATATTATGTAAATGAATCCAGGGCCTTGCACATCAAATTTGTTTTCTAAAACCTGACTTGTATGCCGATACTTGGCGGCTTACAGGCCATAGTTTGCCAACTCCTGGCCTAACCTGATAGCAAACTTGCTGTGTGTCCACCCATGTTATAACACTCTTGGAATACTGCAGAGTTAAGCCAGTAAAGAGTTTGTCAATGACCCTACTTCACAGTCACCTTATGAGCCTGGTTTGCAGAATCACCACACCATATATGGTATATGGAGCTAGCTGGCCCTGACTCTGTAGAACTGAAATGGTGCGATTTTACCTTAAGGTTGTTAGAAAGAACCTCCCCCCCCGCCCCAGTATGTATTCTGTTTTTTTTTTTTTTGTTTTGTTTTGTTTTGTTTTGTTTTAGTAGGTTTTTTGAGACAGGATTTCTGTGTGTATCCCTGGCTGTCCTGAACTCACTCTGTGGACCAGGCTGGCCTGGAACTCACAGAGATCCACCTGCCTCTGTCTCACGAGTGCTGAGATTAAAGGCATGCACCACCATACTTCTGAATCAGGAGTAGGTAAACTGGTCTGGAGGCCAAATCCATTGCTTGGTTTGTTGGTTGGTTCTTTTTGATGCTTGGGTGGAACCCAGGTCCTTGCACATGATAGGCAAGTACTCCACCACTGAGCTACATCCAAAGCCCCACATTGCTTATATTTATAAATAAAACTTTGACACATGGTTACACACATGTATTTCTACACTTGCCATCTATGGCTGCTTTTAAGCTCCAAAATAGGCAATTATGAAAGAGTTCATGTGGCTGAAAAGCCAGTAATATTTTCTATCTGGTCATTTATAGAAATCTGCTGCCTTCACATCTAGATTAGGCACATTGGATAAATACAAGTTACTATTCCTTATGTGGTGTGGTAGGGTATTTAAAATGTGAAATGCTGGTTGTAGTATAATGCTGGCACCTAAGGCTACCCTGGAGGCTGAGATAGGAGAATTGCTTGAGTCCATGAATTTGTGGCCAGCCTGGAAAACTTAATGAGACCTTGTCTCTTCAAAACAAAACTACGGGGAGAGGCTTAAGAGAATCATTTTCTGTAATGGTAGTTTGCCCATGCCCTAGTATATTACACCCCCATCCATTCTTATGAAAGCAATCTCAATAAATTCTGTGGATCATAAACACATAAAAACAATAACAGTAAACATGAAGATAGGAGGAGTTCAGCAAAAATGGGGAAATGAGTAATGGAGAGTGAAAGTGACACACACATGCACACACACATACATGGAATTGTCAAAAGGTTTTTTAAAAATGCAAATTAAGAAAGCAAACACAAAGATACCCAAATTCCCATCTTTAACAAAGACTGCTGCCTATATAGTTGCCTCAAATTGTCCCAGTTGGTGAGTTGGCTTTTCTCTTCTAATATTCTTTTCTGTCTTCAATTCCTTTGGGGACAGCTAAGAGAAAATGAGTAACTCAAATGATTTAATTCATATCCTTAAAAGAAATACCTAGTTCCCCAGCAGTCTGGTTCACTTGTTTGAGACAGGGTCTCCTGGAACTTAGGAACCTCCTGCTTCAGCTCTGCCAGGATTGTGTAGTATTAGGGATCAAACACGGGGTTTTGTAAGTGTTAAACAAACTCTCCCAACTGAGCTACATCACCAGAATCTGAGTACATACACCCTTGTCAATGGAAAGAATAAAGTGAAGCAGAATGATTTTATGAAAGGGTAGATGTACTATTAACCTTCTCATTTTCCTTTTTTGTTTTCCTTCTCAAGATTCTGAAACGTGTACCTAATAGCGTACTTTGGCTGTTGCGTTTTCCAGCAGTAGGAGAACCCAATATTCAACAGTATGCACAAAATATGGGCCTTCCCCAGAATCGTATCATTTTTTCACCAGTTGCTCCTAAAGAGGAGCATGTAAGGAGAGGTCAGCTGGCTGATGTCTGCTTGGACACTCCCTTGTGTAATGGGCACACCACAGGAATGGATGTTCTGTGGGCAGGAACACCCATGGTGACTATGCCAGGTAAGAGGCTGATGAATCTTTATATTCTTTTCTCATTAAAATTTTTCTTTTAGGTCAAGAAGGGAGTACTTGAAGGTGAAATTGTATGTACTGGAAGTAATTAAGGCAGGATGATAGAAAATGGGACTTATTCAAGCCCCATCCTGTCTGTCTATACTGTGTGGATACTTAAACAGAATTAACAGTGATGGCTATGTGACTTACAGTTCTGAGATGTACAATTACTGTCTTTACTTTCTAGGAGAGACTCTTGCCTCTCGAGTTGCAGCTTCTCAGCTCACTTGTCTAGGATGTCTTGAGCTCATTGCTAAAAGCAGACAAGAATATGAAGACATAGCTGTGAAACTGGGAACTGATCTAGAATAGTAAGTAAACTGTCAGGAACAAATTATATCTGAGAATGTGGCTAAAATAAAGCCATAAATTAAAGATAATATAAAATAGATAAATTAAATTATATGCTGTCTGGATGGGAGGACATGATCTAAATTCTAAGGTAATTATTCAATTTTAATAAAGAACTTTCGAAAGTGTCAGATGTTTGCACCTAATATTTCACTTCTTCACATTAGGATAAAAACAAAACACAAAACACTTTATTAGCTGAAAATGAGTAGGAATTAGAGGGATCATACTAACATAAATGGAGCTTCACCCACTCAATTAAATAGTGTCTCTTTGTTTTAAGGTGTGTATGTGTAGTGGTATATGCCTTTAATCTGAACATTTTGGGAGGCAGAGGCAGGTACATCGCTGAGCAAGTTCAAGACAACCAAGGGCTCTGTTACACAAAGAAACTCAGTCTAGAAAAACCAAACAACAAAAAATTTTGTTTTTTTTTACTTTATTCACTCATACAGTACATCCTGACTGCAGTTTTCTTTCCCTCCACTCCTCCCAGTTCCCCCACCTCCTCCAGATCCATTGCTTCTCCATTTCACCTCAGAAAAGAACAGGCTTCCCAGGGATATCAACCGAACATGACATATCAAGTTGCAATGAGGCTAGGCACCAAACACTCATATCAAGACTGGATGAGACAACTCAGTAGGAGAAAAAGGGTCCCAAGAACAGACCAAATCGTCAGAGACACCCTCCCCCAACCCTTCTACTGTTAGAAGTCCCACAACCCCACCAAGCTCAACAACCATAGCATATATGCAGAGGATTTAGGTCAGATCTGCAGGTTCCATGTTTGTCACTTCAGTTTGAGCCCCTATGAGCCCTGCTTAGTTTATTCTATGGGCTGTGTTCTCCTGGTGTCAGCCCCTCTGGTTCCTACAATTCTTCCTCCCCCTTTCCGATGGACTTCCCTGAACTCCAAGGCGAAGGACCCAATGGAGGTCTCCAATTTGGGCTTTTTTCTCTAATGTTTTTGGCTGAGGGTCTCTGCATCTGCTCCCATCAACTGCTGGAGGAAGCCTCTTTGATGATGATTGGGCTAGGCACCAATCTATGGGGTATAGCAGAATATCATTAGGGATCATAAAAATATTTTTTTATATTTATTTTATTGGTATGTGTGTATGTATGTGGGAGTGTGGTATATATGTGGAGTTCAGAGGACAACTTGGAGGAGTCGTTTTTCTCCTTTTATCATATGGGTTCTTTGTGGCAGGTGTCTTTACCTGCTAAGGTGTCTTGTTGGTCCATAATACAGTTTTTTAAAGTCAAAGGTCCTACTGTGTAGGTCAGATTGGCTTTAAATTTGATCCTCCTTGCCTTGGGTCCCCAAATTCAGGAAGTATGACTATGCTACAATACTAATATCCTTTGCTTTGAGTACTGGATTTTTCTTTCCTTTTGGTTTTTTTGAGACAAGGTTTCTCTGTATAGCCTTGGCTGTCCTGGAACTTACTATTGTAGACCAGGCTGGCCTCGAACTCACAGAGATCTGCCTGCCTCTGTCTCCCAAGTGCTGAAGATTAAAGGTATGGGTGGCCTGGTGATATCTGGCTGGCTTCATAAAATAGTTTTATCTCAACATGAAAATTTCCAATTTTATAATAAAATTTCCAACTACTTAGATCATGCCATCATATATCATTTTATTTGATCTATTACAATACCTGTTCATGTTCTCAATGAGTCATCCATTTTATTTAATGCATTTTTAATACTCATTGATTGTTTATTTTGCCTGTATGTCTGTCTGTGTGAGGGTGCCAGAGCCTCTGGAACTGGAGTTTGTGAACTGCCATGTGAGTGCTGGGAATTGAACTTGGGTCCTCTGGAGGAGCAGCCACTGCTCTTAACCACTCTCCAGCTCCTATGTAATGTATTTTTAAGTCAGTGGTCAACATAAGGATGCAATTCTTCTGAACAAATATAATTAATTAGATTTCAATACTACTTTTTTAAAGTGAAGTAGGAATTAACCCCAGTACTTTCTATATACTAGGCAAACATTTCACCACAGACTTAGCCATGCCCCTAGCCCCTAGTTTGTGAGTGTGGGTACACATACACACACATGTCATCACACATACACCAACAGAAGTCAGAGGACAAACTTTCAGGAGTTAGTTCTTTCCTATCACTTGGGTTCCTAGGATAGAGCTCAGGTTTCAAGGCTTGTCTGAAAAAAAAAAGTTACTCACTGAGCCGTCATGCCATCCCAGTACTTTACTTTTGAGGCAGAATTTATATATATGCAGAGCCACGCTTGATGCCATACACTTGTAATGTCAGCATTTGGGAGAATGAAGCAGGAGGATTGCCTTAAGCTTTAGGCAAGCCTGGACTAGAGATTATTAGATCCTGTTTCAACTAAAAAGAAAAAAAATGTTACACAGTGAAGTCCACAAATCTTAATTGGGTTTCAGTGAAGTTTAAGAATTACCTTGGTAAAATAAACTTGTATTAAGATACAGAATGTATTTTAATCATCACTCTAGAAATTTCCTTCATGTTTCTTAGATGTTCCCCTCACCAACAGCCAGAGACAGCTATTATTCTAGTTTTTTTTATATTGAAAATTAGTTTTATCCTATTAGAACTTTCTGCCCATGGGATTACACAGGGTGCAGTTTTATTAGGTGGATAAATCGGTGGTTTTTATTTGGCAAATTTATTTATTTTCTGTGTGAATCTTATTTCTTTTTTAAAATTTTTAGTTAATTTACTTTATATCCCAACCACAGTTTCCCCTCCCTCCTCTCCTCCCAGTCCCTCCCCCCAACCTCTCCTCTTCTCCACCCCCATCCAACTCCTCCCTTTCTCTTCAGAAAAGGGGAATCCTCCCATGGATATCAACTAGCCTTGGCATGTCAAGTTGCAGTAAAACTAGGTACATCTTCTCCTATTGAGGCTAGATGAGGCACCCTAGTAGGGGGAAAGGTTCCCAAAGACAGGCAACAAGAGTCAGAGACAGGCTCTGCTCCCACTGTTAAGGGACCCACATGAAGACCAAGCTGCCCATCAGCTACATATGTGTAGGGACCTAGGTCCAGTCCTTGCATGCTCCTTGGTTTGTAGTTCAGTCTCTGTGAGCCTCCATGGGCTCAGGTTAGTTGGCTCTGTAGGTCTTCTTGTGGTGTCCTTGACCCCTTCAGCTCCCTAGGTTCTTCTCCTAACTCTTCCACAAGTCTCCCTGAGCTCCACCTAATGTTTGGCAGTTGGTCTCTGTTTCCATCATTATCTGGATGAAGCCTCTTAGAAGACAGTTATGCTAGGTTACTGTACAAGCATAGCAGAGTATCGTTAATAGTGTCAGGTGTTGGCTCTCTCCCGTGGGGTGGGTCTCCAGCTGGACCAGTCATTGGTTGGACGTTCCCTCAATTTCTGTTCTGCTTTTAGCCTTGTACATCTTATAGGCAGGAGAAATTGTAGGGCAAAGGTTTTGTGAATGGGTTGGCGTCCCAATCCCTCCATTAGAAATCTTTCCTGGTTAACAGGAGATGGCCGGTTCAGGCTCCCTATCCCCCATTGCTAGGAGTCTTAGCTAAGGTCACCTTCATTCTTTTTCTTGCTATGTAGTATTTAATTTTGTGGGCATATTACAGCATAACCATTCTTGTTGACACAGAATTTTAAAAATAAATATGGCATAGCTGGGGAGATGTAGCTCAAGTTGGCAAAGTGCTTACAAGGAAGACATGAATTCTATCCCTAGAATCTGTGTTATTTTCTCTCTTTTTTTCATTTTTTTAAAGATTGAGCATGGTGGGGGCTGGAGAGAGGCTCAGCGGTTAAAAAATGCTGGCTGTTCTTCCAAAGATCCCGGGTTTAAATCCCAGCACCCACATGGCAGTTCACAGCTGTCTGTAATTGCCAGGTGTAGTGGTGCACTCAGGAGGTGGAGGCAGGAGGATCTCTGTGAGTTCAAGGCTAGCCTGGTCTACACAAAGTGAATCCAGGACAGCCAGAGATACACAGAGAAATCCTGTCTCAAAATACCGAAAAAAAAAAAAACACACAAAACAAAACACTGGGCATGGTGGCCCATACTTGTAATCCCAGAACTGGGAAGTAGGAGATTAGAAGATCTCCAGGACTTGTGTGTGTTTGTGTGTGTATGTATAGCCAGCCTAGTGTTGGATTGATTTGTCTCAAAAAGAAAAAAAAAGAACAGGTTGAAGGTGTCTGATGAATGATACCCAAGGTTGTTTTCTGGCCTCTACATGTACACACAAACACATGCATACATACTCATGAACACAAATAGAGCCCATAGGGTCTTTTTCTTTGAAAGGAAGCATGGACATGAATATAATTGGGTTGAGTCCAACTTGATGGTCAGCCATCTTTCAGTGTATTTCTGTTGCTGTGATAAACCCCAAGACTAAAATCAACCTGGAGAGGAAAGGGTTTATTAGCCTATATATCCATATCACAGTTTATCATGAAGGGGTGCCAAGAGAAGAACCTGGGAGCAAGAACTGAAGTAGAAAAATGGAGGAACACTGCTTTGTTGGCTTGCTCCCCACGTCTTATTCAATCTGATTCCTTATACAACACAGGAGCACCTGCCTGGCAGTGTAACTGTCCACATTGGTCTAGGTCTTAACACATTAATCATTAATCAAGGAAATGTTCCACAGACAAATCTCATGGATGCAGTTTCTCACTTGAGGGTTCCTTCTTCCCAGATGACTTTGTGTCAAGTCAACGGGCCAATTGGAAAAAGTGTAAACTTTGGTCATTATTTTGCTATAAAAGTGACTAGGTATGTATAGGATCTAGTTTGAGTTTTTGTTCTGATTTGTAAAATTGGTTCTCTTTGTTTTTTATTACCTAGCTTGAAGAAAATGCGTAGCAAAGTCTGGAGGCAGAGAATATCTAGCCCTCTGTTCAACACCAAACAATACACAATGGAATTAGAGCGGCTGTACCTGCAGATGTGGGAGCATTATGCAGCTGGCAACAAACCTGACCATATGATAAAGCCTGTTGAAATTACTGAATCAGCCTGAATAAAGACTTCATACAGGAGAATTACCCCTATACCTGAGCCTCAGCCTTCTGGGGGAAAGGGAACTAGATAACATGCTTTGTGCTTCTCTGAACAGTAGTGTGTTGCAGATGGGAGATATATAATAATAGAATACCACAGCCAGACTTGCTTCCTGCATGATAGGGAGAGACAAGAGATAAGAAACTGCTATTCCACAAGGTGTAAGTTTTGCAGCAACCAGGTGGTGCAGAGGTCTGGAAGGTCTGGTCTCCCTTGGTCTTCAATGGGATGCATAAATGTGGAGGGAGATAGAGATTGACCAGCCATTTGTGATTCTATGGATTGATCAAATCTGACTGATCCTTGATTTTCTTTATATTTTGGGTATTGGAGCTTTTAAAAAGGTTTGCTTTCAGGTATTTTTACTTATGTGAAGTGGTCTTGATTCTTCTGAGATAAGGGTTTTTTGTTTCTTTTTGGTTTTTTTTGAGACGGAGTTTCTCCATGTAGCCCTGGCTACCAAGGAACTCACTCTGTAGGCCAGGCTGGCCTCTAACTCAGAGATCCACCTGCCTCTGCCTCCCCAGTGCTGGGATTAAAGATGTGCGCCACCACACCTGGCCTGAGATAAGCTTTTAAACTAAAATGTTGCTTCCTATTTTAGTGTCTGAACTCTGACAGGGACCTTGCTGGTGTAGTCTTTTTATAGGTTTTATAAACCACTTGAGCCTATATCAGTCATTTTAGTGTCTGACCTAATGCTTGGCGCTGTCAGGGCTTTGTTGATTTAGATGACTCAAGATTTTCCAGCCAGTTTTCCAATTCTCCCTCAACCTCCCTTTAAATTCTGTGACTGCTAACAAAACCAAGTCTGGTTTCAGACATCCCAGAGTGTTTCTCTTAAACACACCATTTGGTGCCAAATGAAAATTTAGGAGTGAAAATTCATCATGAAGGTCACAGTTGTAGTACCGTTATTGATAATAATGTAGGGTTTTTTGCCTAAGTTTTACCTATTTCACCAGAGTGTTTAAGCCACTCCTATGCTGCTTCCAAAAGTAATAGTGTGTGATAAGATTTTTACCTTCTTTTCTAAAGTTTGTTTTTTTATTTTAAAGTGAGTCCTGTTCTTCCTATTTCTTTCAGCAGAAATGAAATCCCAGGTAAGTCTAAGTATTCAAATATTTGACTAGTAAGTTGCAGTTATCTCCAGTACATTACATAACACTCACTGACAGATTTAGAGGGAAAAGCTGTGAAGGACCACCTCTCTATACAGGCAGTTAGTTTTCAGACTGTATTAGGGTATATCTTCTGGACTTAGCCTCCAAGTCTATGGATTCAGCTTTGGTAGCAGTGAATTTGTACCACTGCTTGGTCTGGAGTACAAATTAGACATTGGCCTAGGTGGAGCTTGAATTCTTGGTGGTAAAAAACAATTGGATTTCAATAAAGGGTGGAAGGCTTGAGACTTAAAGCAACATATGAATATGTTTGTACTGCTCTACTGGACTTATACTCTCCGGTCACAGATCAGAGGTTTGTCTGTTAGGAGTGCCATAGATTATGTCTTTCCAAAGCACCTAGGCAGTGCACCTATTCTGTACTTGCAGCTATTGCCTGAACTTACCTTAGCTGACAAATTATTGATAGTTAAGAACTCAAATTTGTAATTCCTACTGCTAGTTAAAACACAAACAAGGAATCTCTTGTAATTGTGATAGCAGAATTGCATTGTAATGATCTGTGTACCTTTAATAGTGTAAATCAAGAAACATCAGTTAAGGGATTTCTTAATTTATTTTTAACTGAATAAAATATCAGTTAAAGTTATCGCCAGCATGGTTATAGGTAAACTGATTTTCAAAATTCACTGAACTACTAAATGTGGGATTGGATAATAGACTTCCAGTGCTGCTGATCTGTGGCCATTTACATAGCACAGCATTCCTCCTACAGGGATGAACTTTTTCCCCTGGCTTGAAAAGTAGCCGCTCTGGTTGAAGCCTTGCTTATTATAACAGGTGGTTTTTTTTTTTCCAGGTAACATGTCTGTGGAAGACTTAATTTTGAATATAGTTATAGGTATTACTGGAAACTAATTTGTTTTTTTTTCTATTATACTCTGCTTTATTGAAAAAGTAAAGCATTTAAAATTAATTGTGCACCAGAAATTCAGATGTTGTCCTGCGGTCTTTAAACAATAAATGGATGATTTCCCCTTTATATGGCCTGGTGTTTTGTTTTTGCCTAATTATGTTGAATACTGCTGATGAAACCTATGCTTGAGTAGCTCAAAACAGCACAGCCAGCAGTGTTCCCTGTTTTAGGTTGATGTTAGGAATTAACTTTGTTTTCTTTCTGATGGGGGATTTGGAGATGGCAAATCCATTAAGGAGACAAGAGACATTCATATAGGCTTCTGTGGGTCATTGTTGTTTACCTTCCATTCTGGAGATTGAGCAGAGGGACTTAAGCATATCAAGCAATACATTAATACTGAGCTGCAACTCCAGCCTATTTAGTCACATTCTTTATATGGACTAGTCTTTTCAGGGTGTTAACAGAAAGAACTATTTCACCATCCACTGTGCACAATGGTTGAACTCAGCCACAAGTTTTGCCTCCAGTTTTTTCAGAGACATAAAAGGGAAACATTTGGAGCTGGAGACATGGCTCAGCTGTTGAAAGCACTTGGTGCACTTCCAGAGGCCCCAAGTACAATTCCCAGCATCTATTTGCCAATCTGTAACTCCACATCCAGGGAACCTGATATCCTCTTTGGGTATGCATGTGGTGCACAGGTATACATAGAGGTAAAGCACTTATAAAATTAAAATTAACATGGTACATAGACATACATGAAATCAAAACTTACAAAATATTTAAAAGGAAATGGGGGTGGGGGCAGTGGTGGCACATACCTTTAATCCCTACACAAAGAAACTCTGACTTCAAAACAAAACAAAAAGCTGAGCAGAGGCAAAAGCAGGTGGATCTTTGTGAGTCTAAGGCCTTCCTGGTCTACAAAGTCAGTTCCAGGACAGCCAGGGCTGTTAAACTATCATCAAAGCAAAACAATGTTAGGTCCAAGAAACAGAACCCTGAATGGGGCAACCAAGGAATCACCAGGAGACTCTAGAACGATGCAAAAGAAAGAGGCTTTATTCACTATTGAGCTGGGGTCTACCTTCAAAGAGTCTCCACTTGCAGGAAGGAGACCCTGAATCATAGTTCCCTTCACTTTTTATAGTATTTTTGAGCAAGCTTACATCATAGCAACATTAGGTATATCTCTATTGGTTAACATACATGACCTTTAAATTGATAGGTCCAACTCATCGGCTGAGGCAGCCAGCCCCAGGGGTCAGGGTGGGGATTTCCAAACTCATGATAGCTGGCAACTGATGGTTTTTGTTTTTCTCTGTTGCTCGGGGAACTGGCTGTGCCCAAACAGGGAAATGGAAACTTTAAGAAACAGAAACAGGCCTGTGGCAACTTCAAGCACCTGACTAAAGTTTGCTTAAGTGAACTTGGGTTCTACATTCCTTTTTCTCTTGTGACTGCTTCAATAATGAAGCAGTCAAGCCTATCTACTCTTTTTAAGAAGGGCTATTCAGCGAGTGGTATTGTTGTCTTAGAACCATCAGTTGTAAGGTATTAATCCTATCTTTAACAGTCAATCAAGCGATTGAGAACACATGGGCCAAAAGTCAAGCAGCAAGATTATAAATGGTCTCAAAAGGGTGGATATCAGGGTGGTTAGCCAAGGAGAAGAACTAAACTAAGATTCAGTGGGGAAGAGGGGGAACCCAGGGTCAGAGCGACTCCAGTTAGCAAAGTCACAAGTCCCAACATAGTTATGGTTTTGGTGTCTGCTTAATTTTGAGTTTGAGGGGTTTGTCCAGGTGGCAGGTTGCTTTCCAAGTGGCAAGAGGGTCAGGTGGCTTGATGTGTGAGAGATGGATCCAAGCAATGATTCCTTCAACCTTGACCACAGTTGGGGTAGACAGCAACACTTGGAATGAGCCTTTACACCAGGTTTCCAGAGTTTCAGTTTGATGCCTCCGGACGTATAACCAATATCCAGGTGTGTATTTATGCCCTGAGTCAGGAGTACCTGGTTTATAAAGAGCACACAATTGAGGCCAGAGTTCCTTATAAGTAGTGATGTCAAAAGCCTGTAATCTGGCCAAAAGATCCTGATCAGCCTGATAGGTGACATCAGGGGGTTTTAGGGAGAGAACCAGAGGAGTTGGGGTCCTGAACAGGATCTCGAACAGGGTCAGGCTAAACTGGTATGGGGTACTTCTGACCCTAAATTGGGCCAAGGGAAGGAGCACCACCCAGTCTGTGCCAGTCTCCAGGGCTAATTTAGTTAAAGTCTTTTAGGGTTCCATTCATTCTTTCTACCTGTACTGAACTCTGGGGATGGTATGCACAATGCAATTTCCAAATCTGTCCCTCAAAATTCACGTAGCCCTTGGCTTACCTTGGATATGATGGCTGGGCCATTATCTGAACTGATGATTCTAGGCATACCAAATATGGGTACTATATCCTCTGATAGTTTCTTGGCTGCAACAGCAGCTGTCTCCTTGGTAGGGAGACCTGAAAAGGTGTCTATAAAAACTAATAGATAACTGTCTTAATTTCCGTGAAGTCTGCCTCCCAGAAGACACCTGGGCGGTCTCCTTTGAGCCTCTTTCCTGGGAGTTTGGTAGCTGGATAGGCATTTACTTGTTGACACACCTGACATTCCTGTACTATTTGCTGTGCTAGCCTTCTTACATTCTGTACATAGACTTCTGAGTTGATGGTTGCCTGTTCTAATTTCTTGCTTCCTGGATGAGTGAAGCAGTGCATCTGATAAAGTAACCTCAAAGCTTACCCATCTGGCAGTATAATTTTTCCCTCAACAGTGTGCCACCATCCCTTGCTGTCCAAATAATTAGTTGGGCATTGCCTGATCTCTGCCAGTTCATGATTTGGGTACTCTGGAAGTTACCCTCTCCTTTTAGTGTGTCCAGCTCAGGGTGCTGGACCAGCAGAATTTGATTGATGTCTTGCCTTGCTTTTTCCTTAGCCTTTTGATCATTGAACCCATTTCCTTTCGCTATTGGGTCTTTCCCTTTTTGGTGCACTGAGCAATGAATAATACTCACTTTTTGAGGGAGCATCGGAGCATGGAGCAAGTCAAGGATTTCTTCCTTGTTTTTAGTAGTTTTTTCTTAAGATGTCAGAAATTCCCTTTGTTGATAGATAGCTCCATGATCATGAGCAGTGGCAAATGTGTACCTGCTGTCTGTGAAGATATTTACTTTCTTTCCTGATGTCAGCTCCAGTGCCTTGGTAAGGGCTATAATTTCTGCCTTCTGGGCAGAAAGGTTCCTGGAGGCAAAAGTTCCACCTGAATGACTCAATGTACTGTCACCACCGCTGCCCCTACTTTTCTCTGACCATTGTCTGTGGTAGCAGTTTATTAAAGGCAAATGTGAGAATGTTTTTGTTTAATCCCAGGTGGGCTGCTTAAGACACAAGTATAAAGTGTTAATGGTGAGCTAGCAGGGACCTGGCTTAACCAGCTGAGCAAGTTTAACTCTGAGGACTTGGGAGAGAGGAATAAAAAGCCAGAACCCTGAGGAGAAGGAGGCTACAAATAAAAGAGAAGGAGCTCCACAAAGAAGTAAAAGAGAATGGGCTTTACAAAGTAGTAAAAGTAAAGAGGCTGTACAAAGAAGAGAAAGGGCTACAAGATAGAAAGTGGTTGCTGCTCTCCCAGTTGCTGGTGCTCCTCCAAACTGCTGATTGTTCTTCCTGCTGCTGTCTCCTGGTTTGCTAGTTTGCTGGACTTCTAATGAGACTGGTATTACCCCCAAAGAATCAAATGGCCCTAATCAGCAGGAATTAGGTCAAAGAGACCTACATCCCTTCTCCCTCTAACCTTCTTTCTCTCCCACCTAGGGTTTGGTGGGGGGGGGGGTTGAAGGGAATGAGGGGTGGAAGGGAGGTAGAGTTATTAAACACAATAAGTACAGTAAAATAAAGCAGAGTGTATAATATAATAATAAAAGCCACCTTGTTACAATTGTTCATGTAGCTGCTTAACATCTGTATACCAGGTGGCCTCTGTATCAGGGAGGGTCTGGTCAGTGAAGCCCTTTTTCCATGCTTGGGCTTCTGCCAGGACCTTGGTGCAGTCATGTATTGGTGGATCTAGATCTGGGTCCAGTAGTAAGGTGGCTGGGTTGAGAGCCATTAGTAGTGTGAACCCAATCTGTTCCATATTCAAAAGAAGAGTCTGATAGTCATTCTAGCATTAGTCAGGTATCTATCGGGGAGCTGTTTAATTAGCCTTTCTATGACATGTGGGGTAGTAATTGTCAGGCATTGTCCCAGAGTCAGCTTGTCTGCATCTTTGACCAAGGCAGCCAAAGCTGCCACTGTTTTCAGATATATGGGTCATCCCACAGCCACGGGGTCCAGTTTCTTCCACAAGTAGGATACTGGCCTTTTCCAAGGACCCAATTTCTGAGTTATCACTCCTTTTGCTATTCCTTTATTTTCAGCCATGAAGAGATGAAAAGGCTTTGTTATGTCAGGCAGCCCAAGGGCCGGTGCCGTTGTCAAGGCCACTTTTATCTGATCGAAAGCTTTTTGTTCTTGGGGTCCCCAATTGAATGGGTAGTCTTTCTTTGTCAGGGGATATGAGGGGCTGCCATTTCCACAAAACCCAGAATCCATAGCCTGAAAAAGCCTTCCATCCCTAAGAATTCCCGAACCTGTCTAGGTTTCTGAGGCACTGGGATATGCAGAATGGTCTCTTTTCTAGCTAGGGAGAGCCATCTTTTTCCATCCTCCATCAGGTAACCCAGGTAACTTACTTGTTTCTTGCAGATCTGGGCCTTTTTAGCAGATGCACAGTAGCCCAGATCTCCCAGTTCCAGCAGTAGACTTTTTGTCCTCTGGAGGCATTGCTGTTGGTCCTCTGCTGCCATCAGGAGGTTGTCTATACATTGGAGGAGAGTTACCTAAAGGTTTTTAGTCCTGAAGGCTTGTAAGTCCTGTTGCAATGCCTCATCAAAGATGGTGGGAGAATTTTTGAACCCTTGAGGCAACCAGGTACAAGTGAGTTGTCCATTGAGTCCATTTTCAGGGTCGTTCCATTAAAAAGTGAAGTAGGGTTGGCTCTTGGGTGCCAACGGTAGGTAGAAGACATCTTTTAAGTCTAGAACTGTATACCAGGTTCTAGAGGGTGGGAGAGAACTCAACAAGTTATATGGCTTAGGCACAGTAGAATGAACATCAAGAACCCATTTGTTTACCTCTCTCAAATATTAAACTGGTCAATAGTCTCCTATTCTTGGTTTCTTCACAGGAAGGAGTGGAGTATTCCAGACTGACTGACATTTTTTTTTAATATTCCCAGTCCCAGTAGTCTATTGATATGTGGCCTTATACCTTCTCATGCCTGCCTTGGCATGGGGTATTGTTTGATGGCCACTGTGTCAACATTTGGCTTCAATACCACATAGACAGGGGGCTATTGGTGTGCCAATCCCATGCCTGCTGTTTCCACCCATGCTTCAGGAAAAATTTCAAGCCACCAATCAATCCCTGTGTCCATGGGGAGAGTTTTTTTCAAATAGCTTGTATTTACCCTCCAAGTGGAGGGTCAAAGCCTGCATTGGATCTCCTTGGGGGTTGAGTAAGTGAGGGTCTGAAGGCCCAAAATGGATCTGAGCCCCTGTTTTGGTTAGTAAGTCTCTTCCCAGTAGTGTGTAGGGGCAGTCTGGGATGACCAAGAATGAGTAGGATACCTGGCCCATGCCCAGGTCTACTGTTCTTCTGGTAGTCCAAGAATATTGTTTGGTCCCAGTTGTTCCCTGGACTCATGACCTTTTGTTTGAGATTTGTCCCTCAGCCTTCAAGAAAACTGAATGTTCAGTCCTGGTATCAACCATGAATTGGGTAGGCTTCCCCTCCACTGTTAAGGTTACCCTGGGCTCAGGGAGAGGCTCTGAACCCGGTTTCCCCCTAATCATTGTCTTCATTTTCCAGTGCTAAGATCTTAGCCCTGGGATGGTGCGATCCCCTTTTGAAATCTCTCTTTTTAGCATGGGGGCAGTCTTTAGCCCAGTGTCCCTTTTCTTTACAGTACACACATTGGTCCTTATCCTGAAGGGAGTGTCCATCTTTCCTAAATCCTCCCTTTTTCTCTTTTTCTTCAAACTCTTTATTCCCTCTGATTGCTGCTGTCAGAATCTTTTCTAGTCTACAGTCCTGTCTCTTTTCTCTCCCGAATTCTTTTCCTTCCTGTTTCTTTTCTTTTCTGATTTCTTTTTCTTCTTCAGTCTCCCTATTATTATGTACTTTCTCAGCAGCCTGTCTAAGGCTCTTAGTGACTTGTCTTGCAATCCCTCTAATTTCTGTAGCTTTTTTTCAATATCCTTGCTAGCCTGGTTAATGAAAGCCAATGCCACAGTGTGTTTATGTCCTTCCAGAGTAGGGTCATAGGGAGTATATTGTTCTAAAAATCCTGCTGGGGACTCCTGTTCTCCCTGTCTGATGTCATGGTAGACAGTCTGGCCGAACTTTTGAGACCTGCCAACAGAGCCTGACGATAAACCTTCAGGTGCTCCCTACCTTAAGGTGTATTATTGTTCCATTCAGGTGGCTTCAGGGGGAACCTAGTCTCTATTATGGCCGGGTTCTGGGAGGGTGCACCAGTGTCAGAGGGGACATTCTTTCTAGCCTCTATAAGGATGTGATCCTGCTCCTCTGTGGTAAAGAGAAGCTGCAGGAGCTGCTCCATATCGACCCATGTTGGCTGGTGAGTAAAGAGAACAGTTTCAAGGAGATTAATGATTTTTTTCAGGTTCTCAGAAAAGGGAGGGTTCTGAGCTTTCCAGTTATAAAGATCTGATCAAACAAAAGGCCAGTACTGCATAGGTTGGTTCCCATCACCATCGGCGTGGCCAAGAGCCTTGGTATCAAAGTAGAGGTCTCTGGGATGGTGACTCGCCAGCTCTGGGTACTGGTGGCTGGCCCAGAGGCCTGTAAGAGGTCCTGGGAGTTTATGGTCGAAGTCCCAGGGAGAAATGGGTATAGGGAAGAGGAAGAAGAAGCTGGAACTGGAGGTTGGGGTGGAGAAGTAGAAAGAGAAGGAGAAGAAGGAGGAGGAGGAGAAGAAGGAGAAAGTAGATTGAGGATAAGGGGGGGCAGGAGCGGGAGGAGTGGTAGGCTGACAGTACAGTGGGGGAGGTCCAGGAGCAGCAGGTCTGTGGTCTGGTCTGACTGAATAGGTTCCTGGTCCTGCCAACAGGTTTTTTTT
>CAJQZJ010037396.1:1283-14915 GCA_907164525.1 Lophiomys imhausi | reverse complement strand
GGGGAGTGGGGTGGTTTCTTATACCTACTGCTTAGGTTCTTGGCCTATACTTCTAATCCATATAGTCAAGGAATCTCCATTATTATGGAGGAGGAACAAAGTTACTTATTACCCTATCAGTTCAGGAGGCTTTTATTTATGTGTTCTATCATTCATTCCTTCATTGGCAATTCAGTAAGGAATAGAACTATTTTGGAACTGGTCCTCTTATAATTGAACTCTAGCTCGTCATTCAGACTCTTTAAAATGAGAGTAGTAAAATTGCATTTTAATATTTTTATGTGTATGGGTTCTTTGCATGCATGTCCATAAACCATGCTTGTGCCTGGTGCTGACAGAGGCTCAAAGAGGGTATTGGATTCCCTGGAGCTGGAGTTACAGGCAGTTGTGAGCAGCCATATGGGTACTGCTAATTGAACCCAGGTCCTTTGAAAGAAGAGTGGGTGCTCTTAACTGCTGAGACATCTCTCCAGCCCTACATGTTTTATTTTTAAAAACTTGTGTGTATGGTATGTGTATTTATCTGCATGTGTGGAGGCCAAAAATTTTTATTTGGTATCTCCCTCTATGGCTCTCCATCTTTCAGCTCACTATTTTGATCTTCACATCTCTTGGTTGCCTAACTATCCCCTCCTGCCCCCTATAATTCCCTATCTCCGAGCACTTAGATTAAAGAGGTGCTCATGTCTGGAGTCTGAATTTCTATGTTCATACTTGTCCAACAAGCTTTTACTTGCTGAACGACCTTTGCTGGCCCTGACAGTGAATTTTTGATTGTTTAGAAACAAGACTAATCTTTGTTGTCTAGGTGGGTTCCTGAGCTCCCAGGCTCAAGTTATTGATTGATTGATTGATTGATTTATATCACTTTGGCCTCAGCTTTTTGAGTAGCTGGTATTAGGGAGGCTCCCAGGCACAAGGGATTTGTTTATTTAATTATTTGTTATTTATTTATATCATTTTGGTCTCAGCTTCCTGAGTAGCTGGGACTATGGAAGCATGGCACAATGATATAAATAAACAAATAATTAAATAAATAAAAAAAGTAATTTTTTTTCTCTCACTTAGAAATTGAGCACAGTGGATGTACATCTGTAATCCCAGGGCTCCCAAGGCAAAGGTACGACTGTGGAAAGTTCCTGGAAAGCCAGGTTAGGCAGAGAATCCTTGTCTCAAAAAAATAAAGTAAAAAAAGCAAATTTTTTTTTCTGTCACTTAGAAAGTGGGCACACTGGCAGCACATCAGTTATCTCAGGGTTCCAAAGACAAAGGTAGGACTGTGGTGAGTTCCAGGACAGGCAGGGTTATGCAGAGAATCCCTGTCTCAAAAAAGCAAAATAAGTAAAGCAATTCTTTTTCTGTCACTTAGAAAATGGGCGCAGTGGCTACACATCTGTATCCCAGGGCTACAAAGGGAAGGGTAGTACTGGGGTGAGTTCCTGTACAGCCAGGATTATGCAGAGACTCCCTATCTCAAAAAAAACCACAATCAAAAAAGCATTTTTTTCTCACTTAGAATCTGGGCACTATCGCTGTACATCTGTAATCCCAGGGCTCCAAAGACAAAGGCACGACTGTGGTGAGTTACAGAACAGCCAGGGTTATGCAGAGAATCCCTGTCTCAAAAAACATAAATTTAAAAAAGCATTTTTTTCTGTTACATAGAAATGGGCACAGTGTCTGCAGTCTCTACTGCTAGGGTTCCAAAGGAAAAGGTAGGACTTGGGTGAGTTCCAGGACAGACAGGGTTATGCAGAGAATCCCTGTCTCAAAAAACAAAAATGAAAAAAAGCATTTTTTTTTTCTGTCACATAGAAATGGGCACAGTGGCTTCACTCTTTAATGCTAGGGCTCCAAAGGCAAAGATAGGACTGTAGGGAGTTCCAGGACACACAGGATATGTACAGAATCCCTGTATCAAAAAACAAAAAAGCAATATTTTTTTACTGTCACTAAGAAACTGGGCACTGTCTGGCGGTGGTGGCGCACGCCTTTAATCCCAGCACTCGGGAGGCAGAGGCAGGCGGATCTCTGTGATTTCGAGGCCAGCCTGGTCTACAAAGCGAGTCCAGGACAGCCAGAGCTACACACAGAGAAACCCTGTCTCGAAAAAACAAAAAAACAAAAAAACAAAAAAAAAGAAACTGGGCACAGTGGCTGCACATCTGTAACCCCAGGACTCCAAAAGCAATGGTAAGATTGTGTTGAGTTCAACAACAGCCAGGGTGATGCAGAGAATCCCTGGCTCATAAAACCAAAAAGAACCAATTTGTTTTTCTGTCACTAAGAAAGTGAGTACTGTGGCTGCACATCTGTAATCCCAGGCCTCAAAGCCAAAGGTAGAATTGTGGTGAGTTCAAGGACAGTAAGGGTTATTCAGAGAAACCTTGTCTCAAAAAAAAAAACAGCAATTTTTTTCTGTCACACAGAAATGGGCACAGTGGCTGCACATCCTTAAGGCTAGGGATCCAAAAGCAAAGGTAGTACTGTGGTGAGTTCCAAGAGCACAGGTTATGTAGAGAATTCCTGTCTCAAAAAAAGCAATATTTTTTTTGTCACTTAGGAACTGGTCACAGTGGCTGCACATCTGTAACCCCAGGGCTCCAAAGGCAATGGTAGGACTGTGGTGAGTTGAAGGACAGCCAGAGCTATGCAGAGGACCTCTGGCTCATAAAGGCCAAAAAAAAGCAATTTCTTTTCTTTAACTTAGAAAATGAGCACAGTGGCTACATATCTGCAACCCAGGCCTTGAAGGCAAAGGTAGGATTGTGTGAGTTCAACACCCAGGGAGATGCAGAGAATCCCTGACTCAAAACAACAAAATGAAAAAAGCACCTTTTGTTCTGTGACATAGAAACTGGACATGGTAGTGGCACATCTGTTATCCCTGGGCTGTAAAGGCAAAGGTAGGACAGTGGTGAGTTCCAGGACAGTCAATGTTATACAGAGAAACCCTGTCTCAAAAAAAAAACAAACAAAAAAGCAATTTTTGTTCTTTCACTTAGAAAGTGAGCATGCTGGCTTCACATCTTTAATCCCAGGGCACCAAATGCAAAGGTGGGATTGTGATGAGTTCCTGAAAGGCAGAGTAAGGCCAAGAATCCCTGTCTCAAAAAAACAAATTCAAAAATGCAATTTCTTCTCTCACTTAGAAACTGGGCACAGTGGCTGTACATCTGTAATCCCAAGGCTCCAAAGGCAAATGTACAACTGTGAGGAGTTTCTTGACAGTCAGTTTATGCAGAGAATCCCTCTCACCAATAATAATAATAATAATAATAATAATAATAATAATAATAATAATAATAACAATTTAAAAATAAATAAATAAATAATAAAATCAATTTCTTTTCTGTCACTTAGAAAGTGAGCAGAGTGGGGGCATAACTATTATATCAGAGATCCAATGACAAAGGTAGGACTGTGGCAAGTTCCAGGACAGCCAGATTACAAGGAAATCCCAGTCTCAAAAAACAAACAAAAAAAGCAATTTCCTTTCTGCCAGTTAGAAAGTGAGCACAGTGGCCTCACATCTCTAGTCCCAAGGCTCCAAAGGCAAAGGCAGGACTGGGGTGAGTTCCTGTACAGCAGGGTTATGCAGAGAAATCAAGTCTGAAAAAAATTAACAATAAAACCCCCCAGCAATTTTTTTCTTTCATGCAGAAAGTGAGCATGCTGGCTTCACATCTTTAATTCCAGTGTGCAAAAGACAAAGAAAGGTAGGATTGTGATGAGTTATAGGAAAACCAGGGTTAGGCCAAGAATCCTTGTCCAGAAAACCCAAAATTAAAAAAGCAATTTTTTTTCTTTCACTTAGAAATGGGCACAGTGGCTGTACATCTATAATCTCAAGGCTCCCAAGACAAAGGTACAATTGTGGGGAGTACCTGGACAGCCAAGTACACAGAGAATCCCTGTCTCAAAACAATAAAATAAACAAAGCAATAGCACATCTGTTATGACAGGGCTGCGAAGGCAACAGTAGCACTGTGGCAAATTCCAGGACAGCCAGGATACAAGGAAATCCCTGTCTCAAAAAAGCAAAAAAAAAAAAAAAAAAGCAATTTTTTTCTTTCACGTTGAAAGTGAGCACAGTGGCTGCACATCTGTAATACCAGGTTTCCAAAGATGAAGATAGGATTGTTGTAAAAAAATTAATTAAATTATGTTGGGTGCCATTTGTAGAAATAATTAATTAAATTGTTTAGCCAGTGTTTGTATTATATTTAATTAGTTTGGCGGCTAATCCTTAACCATCCAATATAAATGAATACACACAGCCACCACATGGATATTAACAAGCCCGAATTGAGCAATCATGGACCACCTAAGCTAGCTCTTAATTCTATTACCCAAATATGACCCCATATATACATACATCCCCTTGGACTGCCATTCTCCACGATATGCCGATGTTCCTGGCCATGTGGAATGAGGTTCTTTTTTCTAACCCATGGTATGTGCCTCCTTCTTCCTGCTCCTGGCTGGAATGAATTAATCCTCTGTCTAAAGCACAGGCTTCCTGTTCTAATCTCAGGAAGTCCCACCTTTCTCTGTCTTTGCCCAATCTCAGGCCTGAGCAGTTATTTAACCAAACAGAGTCAATTAAGTAACAGACAGCAAACAGGACCAATTAATTAACATTTAGAATGCTTAACACTACTCCATCAATTCCTTCCTTTTGTCAAATAAAAGGGCTATATTTTTAATTCATATAGTAAAAACAAGAACAAATATGAAACAATCAAGAAAACCATACAAAAGTTATGCACATATTGTTTAGCCTATTTGTATCAGGCAATCTTGAAAAAGAAAAAAATCATCTATTTTAGTGTGTCTAAAGTCCTGAACCTAAATAGTTTCTACCATATCCTATATTTATAAACCTAAAGATTTTATTTAGACTTGAAAATATCCTTTTAAATCCTAAACAACTCAAATTCAATTAAAATTTTATAGCTATTATGCCTTCAACCCCATCAAAGACAGAAGAAGGGATAAAGTTATTATTTGAGTGAGTAGGAAGCATAGGAGAGCACCTTCCAAAAAGAAATATGACAGTTTGTTGCCTAGACAGTCCCAAATATTTCTTGATATCATTGGAGCATCATCTTCAGCCTTCTGGCCAAACATTTTTCACAGAATAAATTGTGCAGCAGGAAATAAGAAGTATTATCCCATTCTGTCTCTGCAGAATTAGGACATCAACTTACCTGCATTTAAGCTCTGGTCCATCTTTGGACTATATATAGTCTGTTGAGAGAGCAGGGGCATTTTTTCCCAATAGGAATTATCTCCTGATGGGAGATTTCTTTTTGAGGAATTATCTCCTGATGGGAGATTTCTTTTTGATGCTCATTGTCTTCTTCCAAGTCAAATGGGAGCTGTCAGGAGCTGACTGTCTTAAGTCAAACAATTCTTAAAGTAATAAAAACATCTTTAAATGCCATTTCTGTATGCCTCTGAGGGTTTTAAAGACATCTACTATTTTATTTATATATCTATCCATCATCTATCTATCTATCTATCTTTGAACAAGCAAACTGTGTATTTTAACCATTTACTATCTGTTTAACCTATTAAGTCTATTTTGTGATAAATTAAGACTAGTATTTGACATGACCAGAAGCTTGACTGGCCAGCATTCAACCTGTATTACCAACACTCCTAATTAGATCGCAATAGCAACCCATAAAAGGATTGGAAGTAAGCCTGTACTTTTAAATGATTTGTATAGGCACAATAGCTTATATAAGAGTTTAAATATACATAATATGTGTCTAAGTATAAAATTCTATACCAATGAATCAAAATTTAACCTTATTTTTGTATCAATATACAAAACTCTATACCAATGTATTAAAAGATAGCCTTATTTGAGAATAACAATAGTTTTGAGTTTCAGAGAAGATTCAATAATCTATCCTTATATCTTATCATTTCTATATTATATACATATATTCCCCCTCTTTTTCTTTTCAAGTCTTTTCTCCCTATATAAGATAGAAAGGATACAGAAAAGAAAAAGAGATCTCCAAGTCTAACTTTCTGTACCTTGCTTAACAAGACCATATAACAATTTGTAACAGTTCCCCCTAAACAACATCTATAACCCATCAAATAACCAAAGAATCATCCACCCCACTTTTTGGGAATAGGATGTTGCTGTCTTAAAACTTCTGCCTGCTGTATTGGGATGCAGAAAACCTGTTTAGGGGCCCAAATAAAATGAACAATAATGGTTAAGAAAGTAAATTGTAACATTGGTTGTCCAGTCCCTATGTGCTCAGCAATTTGAATGTTCTAAGCAATTTGTAGTTTGAAGCTGGACTTTGGTAGGAAAGTTCAGGGCTTCATTGAAGTCCTGGTTGGAACAGTCTGTGAGGCTGGGCCATCTCAGCAAGCTGTTTGAAGTTGTTCTTGATGCAGATTTTGAGGAAACAGCTATTGAGGCAGTTTATGAGGCTAGATCATTTGGGCTACTTGTCTTGTCTTCTTTGGACTCTGGTTCCATTGTTCTGAAAATATATAATTTCTCACAAGTAACATATAGTTCTACAATTACCAAGATGCCTTGGATGTGCAGGATGCACACATCAATTAAGAAATATCTTCTGTGCTTTGTTTGAACAAAAGAAAGACCTTTATAAGTCTCCATTCATGTTATATAAAAGGATGGCATGTAATAGTATTACATATATATGCTATATATAATCTATTTTAAATTGAAAATATAGCATAAGACTGTATGGAGTTTAACTATTCTCCTCTACAGTTGACATAAATTTATTAATTGATTAAAACAGATTTATTCTTTGTTGTTCTGGCTTTTTGTAGATTAGGTTGGCCTCAAACTCAAAGGGAATCATTCTGTCTCTGTCTTTGTCTCCCATATTTTGAGATCAAAGGTATGCACTTATATATTTTTTTCTTTCCTTTTCTCCTTTGTTTGGAGGTTTAATTTCTATGTATATGTATCTATCCTTATTGAGACAGGGTTTCTCTTGTAGCTTGGGCTGTCTTGATTTGCTCTGTAGAGCTCTGTAGATTTAGATTGGCCTCAAACACACAAGGAACCTGGTTTTTCCTTATATCCCAAGTTTTGAGATCAAGGCATGAATTTAAATAATTGAATTACCCTTATTAAACAATAACATTACTTAAACCATTTGTATTAGTTTTAGTTCCAATTCTCCCATGGGAACCCCATTCTTAAGGATATTGGTGTAGAATAGCATGATATGCTATTTTATGTTAGCTTTTCTTAACTGTTGGCTGTGGCAGGCATCCAGTTTTTTGTTTTTTGGGTTTTTTTGAGACATGATTTCTCTGAGTATCCTTGTCCAGGACTCAGTTTGTACACCAGGCTAGCCTTGAACTCACAGAGATTAGCCTGCTTCTGCCTTCCAAGTGCTGGGATTAAAGGTGTGTACCACCACACCCAGCAATTAACATATCTCTTTTAGGGTCAAAATGCCTCCCTTAGTAGGAGCCCCACACCTAAGGAGACTGGCTTGTGACCCCTTTCTCTTTACATAAATTTGAGATTATGTGTATTTATCCATTAGATCAGTAAGGACATTATTAAAATTAACATCAAGGAAAAAATGTGTCATTTTTGAATTCTAGACTGTCTTTAGCAAGCAACCTTATCTTCTCAGCAGGGTTCCCGCCCTGCCTTCACTGTTTAAACCAGGCTGGTCTAGAATCCAGAGATCTGCCTCTTTCTTCCTCTAGTGTGATGGGATTAAGCGATTAAGGGTGTGTGCTAGTACCACTCTGCTCAAATATTTTACTTAAATCCCAGATATTAGTAACTCTGTAACCCTGAGAGCAACTTTGAACTGTAGTGACAATTCGAAATCTGTCCAAAATCTTCAAAACTCTCTTATGTTTTAGCAATGTCAAAGCAGAAAAATATCCTTTCTACCTCCCAATATAGAAAAATCAAAGACATCTAAACAAAAATCAAGCAAAGAAACAACATTCCAGGAGCCTTGGCATGTCTACCATGCCATTCCATGATGCAATTAAAGCTTTGTTCATTATTCCTTAGAATCTAGTTTTGGCTGCATTTCACTGGCGTGCTGATACCAGAAACTCCTGACAAGCACCTAGTACCCAGGGAGCTCTTAGCTCCAGTTGTCATCAATTTTGTATTATCTATAGGGAAGGGCCTCCCTCCTTCATTCATTATCATTGTTGGCAATTTATCATTCCATCTGTAAATTTTTTCCTTTAAGACTATCCTAGTCTGAACTTTCTCAAAAAAGATACACAGAACCACAATTGTCAGGGTAAAAATCATTTGCATTCTAAGAGGAACAAACTCGATTGGAATCCAAAGGTGTTTAGGCATTATGAATTCTTTCATTTTTAATCTAGGAGATTAATTCCATTCTCAAATTCTGTTTAGAAGGCTGCCAATTTTTTAGTAAGTAAGGAGAGCTAAGCCTTAGCTCTCCACCTTTGCTGCAAGGCAACAGCTTTTCTTAAGGTAGCAGCACCTTTGAAATGCATTTGGGTTTGGTTCCCCGCTCTTTGGCTAGGAAACCAGCTTTCACCTGGGCCTTCTCTCGTTGTAAGCATGGATTCTAATTGTTCTAATTGCCCTAGTTGGATGCCATTTGTAAAAAAAAAAATTTAATTAAATTATGTTGGGCACCATTTGTAGAAATGATTAATTAGTTTAACCAGTATTTGCATTATATTTAATTAGTTTGGCGGCTAATCCTTAACCATCCACTATAAATGAATACACACAGACAGAACGTGGATTTTAACAAGCCTAGGCTTGGTTTGTGCAATCCTGGCCCATCTAAGCTAGCTCTTAATTCTATTACCCAAATATGAACCCATATATACATACGTCCCCTTGGATTGCCATTTTCCATGCTATGCCAGTATCCTGGCCATGTGGAAATAGGTTTTTTTTTCCCTAACCCATGGTGTGTGCCTCCTTCTTCCTGCTGCTGACTGGAATGAATGAATCCTCTGTCTAAAGCACGGGCTTCCTTTTCTAATCTCAGGAAATCCCACCTTTCTCTATCTTTGCCCAATCTCAGGCCTCAGCATTTATTTAACCAATCAGAGTCAATTAAGTAACAGACAGCAAACAGGACCAATTAATTAACATTTAGAATGCTTAAAACTACACCATCAGATTGTGGTGAGTTCAAGGACAGCCAAGGTGATGCAGAGACTCCATGTCTCAAAAAACAAAGTAAAAGCAATATTTTATCTGTCACTTAGAAAGTGAGCATGCTGGATGCACATCTTTAATCCTAGGGTGCAAAATTCAAAGGTAGGATTTTGGTGAGTTCCTACCAAAAATCAGGGTTTGACCGAGAATCCCTGTCCAAAAAACCAAAATCAAAAAAACAATTTTTTTTCTCTCACTTAGAAACTGAGTACAGTGGCTGTACATCTATAATCCCAGGGCTCCCAAGGCAAATGTACGACTGTGAGGAGTACCTGGACAGCCAAGTACGCACAGAATTCCTGTCTCAAAACAATAAAATAAACAAAGCAATTTTTTTCCTGTCACTTAGAAAGTGAGCACAATGGCAGCACATCAATTATCACAGGGCTCCCAAGGCAACGGTAGGACTATGGCAAGTTCCAGGACAGCAAGGTTATAAGGTAATACCTCTCACAACAAAGCAAAAAAAGTTTTTTTTCTTTCACTTTAAAAGTGATCACAGTGGATGCACATCTGTAATACCAGGTTTCCAAAGACAAAGATAGGATTGTGGTGAGTTCGAGGACAGCCAGGGTGATGCAGAGAGTCCATGTCTCAAAAAACAAAGAAAAAGCAAATTTTTTAATCTGTCACTAAGAAAGTGAGCATGCTGGCTGCACATCTTTAATCCTAGGGCACCAAAGGCAAAGGTAGGATTGTGGTGAGTTCCAGGAAAGCCAGGGTTATGACTAGAATCCCTGTTTCAAAAAAACCGTAATAAAAAGAGCAATTTTTTTCTTCACATAGATATGGGCACAGTGGATGCACATCTTTAATGCTAGGGCTCCAAAGGCAAAGGTAGTGCTGTGTTGAGTTCCAGGACATGTAGGTTATGCAGCCTATTTTGAGAATTCCTGTCTCAAAAAAAAAAAAAAAAAAAACAATATTTTTTTCTATCACTTGGAAACTGGGCACAGTGGCTGCACATCTGTAACCCCAGGTCTCCAAAGGCAATGATAGGACTGTGGTGAGTTGTAGGACAGCAGGGGTTATGCAGAGAATCCCTGGCTCATACAACCAAAATAAAGCAATTTTTTTCTGTCACTTAGAAAGTGAGCACAGTGGATGAACATGTCTAATCCCATGCCTCAAATGCAAAGGTAGGATTGTGGTGAGTTTGAGGACAGCCAGGTTTATGCAAAGAATCCCTATCCCCCAAAAACAAAGGAAAAGAAGCATTTTTTTCTGTCTCTAGAAACTGGACACAGTGGCTGTACATCTATTATCCCATGTCTACAAAGGTAAAGATACGACTGTGTTGAGTTCCAGGACAGCCTGCGTTATGCAGAGAATCCTGCCTCAAAAAAAAAAAAAAGCAGTATTTTTTTCTGTCACTTAGAAACTGGGCACAGGGGCTGCACATCTGTAAACCAGGGCTCCAAAGGCAATGGGAGGACTGTGGTGAGTTCCAGGATAACCAGGGTTATGCAGAGAATCCCTGGCTCAGAAAACAAAAAAAGCAATTTTTTTGTCATTTAGAAAGTGAGCACAGTACTGCACATCTGTAATCCCAGGCCTCAAAGGCAAAGGTAGGATTGTTATTAGTTCCAGGACAGCCAGGGTTATGCAGAGAATCCCTGTCTCAGAAAACAAAGAAAAAAAAAACAATTATTTTTCTGTCCCTAGAAATGGGCACAGTGGCTGGACATCTTTTATCACAGGTCTCCAAAGGCAAGGGTACCACTGTGGTGTGTCCAGGACAGCCAGGTTTATACAGAGTATCCTGCCTCAAAAGATCAAAATAAAAAAAAGTATTTTTTTTCTGTCACTTAGAAACTGGGCTTGGAGGCTGCACATCTGTTATCCCTGGGCTCAAAGACAAAGGTACGACTGTGGTGAATTCCTGGACAGCCAGGGTTATGCAGAGAATCCCTGTCTCAAAAAGTTAAAAAACAAAATGCAATTTTTTTCTTTCACTTACAAAGTCAGCATGCTGGCTTCACATCTTTAATCCCAGGGCAAAAAAGGCAAAGGTAGGATTGTGGTGAGACCAGTAAAGCCAGGGTTAGGCCGAGAATCCCTGTCCAAAAAAACAAAATCAAAAAAGTAATTTTTTTCTCTCACTTAGAAACGGGGCACAGTAGCTGTAAATCTGTAATCCCAGGGCTCCCAAAGCAAAGGTACAACTGTGGAGAGTTGCTGGACAGGCAGGGTTATGCAGAAAATCCCTGTCTCAAAAAAAAAAAAACAAAATTTAAAAAAGCAATTTTTTTTTCCTGTCACTTAGGAATTGGCACAGTGACAGCACAACTGCTATTCCATGGCTCCAAAAGCAAAGGTAGGACTGTGGCAATTTCCAGGACAGCCAAGTTACAAGAAATCCCTGTTTCCAAAAAAAAGGCAATATTTTTTTCTATCATTTAGAAACTGGGCATTTTCTGGGTAGGATTGTGGTGAGCTCCTGGACAGCCAGGGTTATGCAGAGAATCCCTGTCTCAAAAAACCAAAAAATAAAATGCAATTTTTTTCTTTCACTTACAAAGTCAGCATGCTGGTTTCATTTCTTTAATCTTTAATCATTTCTTTAATCCCAGGGCACCAAAGGCAAAGGTAGGATTGTGGTGAGACCAGTAAAGCCAGGGATAGGCCAAGAATCCCTATCCAAAAAAAAAACAAAATCAAAAAAGTAATTTTTTTTTCTCTCACTTAGAAACGGGGCAGAGTGGCTGTAAATCTGTAATCCCCGGGCTCCCAAAGCAAAGGTACAACTGTGGAGAGTTGCTGGACAGGCAGGGTTACGCAGAGAATCCCTGTCTCAAAAAAAAAAAAATTAAAAAAGCAATTATTTTTCTGTCACTTAGAAATTGGCACAGAGACAGTACATCTGCTATCCCATGACTCCAAAGCAAAGGTAGGACTGTTGCAATTTCCAGGACAGCCAAGTTACAAGGAAATCCCTGTTTCAAAACACCAAAAAAAAGCATTTTTTTTCTGTGACTTCAACACTGGGTATGGTGGCGTTTACATCTCTAATCCCAGGACTCCAAAGGGATAGATTGGACTGTGGTGAGTTCCTGGACAGCCAGGTTATTCAGAGAATGCCTGTCTCAAGAAACCAAAAAAAAAAAAAAAAGCAATTTTTTCCTTCACCTAGAAACTGGGCACAGTGGGTACAAATCTGCAATCCCAGTGCTCCTAAAGCAAAGGTAGGACTGTGGTGAGTTCCAGGACAGCCAGGGTTATGCCGAGAAACCCTGTCAATTAGAAACTGGTCACAATGGTTGCACATCTCTTATCCCAGGGCTCCAAAATCAAATTTAGGACTGTGGCGAGGCCAGGACAGCCTAGTATATGCAGACCAACTTCAAAAACAAACAACAAGTGGTACATGGTTATTTCGAAACCATTAGCGGCAGAATCACACTTGTGTTTATGCCGCTATATTGAAACAGCGAGCTTTTGTGACAAGAACTATCTCAAAAGTGTTACTAAATTCTGGTGGTACTGGAGCAAGCATCATATATTCAAAAGAAGAAAATTCAAATTCACTTATGATCATATGTGATGGGTGGAGACAGAAATGGCGGGAAATACGTCATTACCCATGTTGCCTAGGGGCTTTGCCCTATAAAAGGCGCGGTACAGAGACGCAGCAGCCATTTTCCTTGCTCCGGAGTTGGTGGTGGTTGTGACCTGTGACAGGCTCTCCAAAGCAGGTACGCAAATAGTGGGCTAAGGCGGGCTAAGGTGGTCATATTTTAGTGTAGTGGATTTAATTAACACCACTACAGGGTTCTCAGGGTTCTGCGTCTGAACTTGGGAACTTTGGGACTGATATTCCATAAGAGTGTTTTTCTGACAGAGAAAAAGTACGGTGGGGGACAATTGTGTAGTTGAGGCAGTTGCCAGTAATTCACTATGTTTTGGGCACTGCCAAAAAGAATGAATGGCCTAGGAAAACTCCATTAATGTCGTGTTCTGATGGAGGTGGGGCACGGATGGCATCGGACAATGTCCTACAACTGGTAAAAATCTGAGTGGGGTATTCTCGTACGACTGGTAGAAACGAGTGGGGCATGCTTGAGGAGAAAGTTGTGAGGAGAATGTTGTGAGGAACGGGGGTGAGGTTGGCGCACGGACGACAACCGGTAGGAAACTAAGTGGTGTGCTATGGAGAAGGTCACATAGTGGGAGAACGGCGGCTCCTAACAGAGAACCGAGCTGTTTCGAGTGTGCAGGTGGAATAGTGGACTGGTGGGGTAGGAGGAAGATGTCGGCCTGGGACTGCGGATAATGGCGGCTTGGGCCTGGTCTCTGGGCTAGTTTTCTCGTGGTGTGGGGAAAATGCCTCAGCGTGGCCTGAGCTTGTACGTAGTTAAGAGGCTTCAACTTTGAATATGTGTCCCAAGCTGGTAGGAGAATGCTGTGTGCTTAGGGGACTAAGTAGTGAG
>CAJQZJ010037395.1:23093-42027 GCA_907164525.1 Lophiomys imhausi | reverse complement strand
TTGCATATATATTTTATTCTTATTTTTCTCCTTCACCCTTCTGTTGTACCACTTTCCTCCTTGTGTTGGTCCCTTTCTTATCTGATTATATATACATATAGATATATGCAAAGATGTCTATAAGTAGCAATATTGATACTATAAGTAGCCATATTGGTATAGGTAGAATATTGATATAGAGAGCAATATATTATTAGCATATATATTTATATATGGTAATATAATATACTTAATATAATAGTAATATGTTAATACCAAAGAGAGGGGAACAATTTGAGGAGGAGAGGGGGACAACAGAAGGGTGAAGGAGGAAAATTTAAAAAATATATGTTCATATATGATATGTATATATAATATGTATATATACATACATACAGATAGATCTATTGAATGTTTGATAGAGACATAGATATCACCTATATTGTTCCATCAAAAGTAGACTACTTAAAGCTATAAGTGAAAAAGGTCAAGTAACATATAATGGCAGACCCATTATAATTACACCTGACTTCTCAAAAACTTTAAAAGCTAGAAGGGCCTGGACAGAGGTCCTATAAGCCCTAAGAGAACATAGGTGCCCAAACAGACTACTATACCCAGCAAAATTCTCTATCAACATAGATGGAGAAAACAAAATATTCCATAGCAAAATCAAATTTAAACAGTATCTACCCACAAATCCAATCCTACAGAAGATACTAGGAGGAAAATTCCAACCAAGAGAAGATAACTTCACCCAAGTAAACACAGGAAGCAAAAAATTCCACTGCAGGTAAACCAAAAGAAAAGCACAACCATGACCTACATCAAAATAACAGAAAATAACAAAATTTGGTCATTAATATCCATCAACATCAATGCACTCAACTGTCCAATAAAAAGACACAGGCGTACAGACTGGAAACAAAACCCATCATTTTGCTGCATACAAGAAATGCATGTGGGTATACATCCAATGACTCCTCACTGAATCACAAGGAAGTTTCCTCATCTATGTTCATAGCAGCCTTATTTGTAATAGCTAGAAACTGGAAATGACCCAGATGTCCCTCAACCGAAGAATGGATTAAAAAATTGTGGTACATCTGCACAATGGAATTTTACTCAGCTATCAGAAACAATGAAATTATGCAATTTTCAGCCAAATGGATGGAACTAGAGAAGCTCATACTGAGTGAGCTAACTCAGACTCAGAAGGATGCACATGGCATCTATTCACTTATAGTCAGATTTTAGCTATATAGTACAGGATATCTATACTACAACCAGCGCACCAAAGGGAACATGGACATAGACTTGTGTTTGTTTGTTTGTTTAGTTTTCTCTCCCTGGCAATGAGACACTTTTCACTGGTGGTACTGCCTTGTAGGCCCCCAGTGTTATGAGGAGGCTCTTGGCCCTCATATGACTTCTGAACTGGGGCTAGGGACTGTTATGTAGGGACACTCCACTCCAGTGGAGTAGGATGGAAGGGTTGGGGGTAGAGGGTGGGAGGGCACGGCTGGGAAGGGGGGAAAGAGGACAATATGATGGAGATGTAACCTGAAGCAACAAATAAATAAATTTATTTTTTAAAAAAAGAAAGAAATCATTCTCACTAACAAAGATAGATACTACCTCAGAGTAAAGGGCTAGGAAAAGGTTTTCCAACAAAATGGGCCCAGGAAGCAAGCTGGAGTAGCCATCCTAATATCAAATAAAATAGACTGTCAACTGAAGTTAATCAAAATGATAGGGAAGGACACTACATACAAATTAAAAGAAAAATTCATCAAGATGTCATCTCAATACTGAACATCTATGCCTCAAATGCAAGGGAATATTGTATTTGTAAAAGAAACTCTTGTAAAGCTTAAAACTCACATTGATCCCCACACATTAGTATTGAGATATTTCAGCACCCCACTCACAACAATGAGTCATTGAGACAGAAACCAAAGAGAGAAATAATGAGTCTAACAGAGGTCATGAATCAAATGGACTTAAAAGATATCTACAGAATGTTTCATCCAAACAAAAAAGAATACACTTTCTTTTCAGTATCACATGAAACCTCCTTCAAAATCAACCATATAGTTGGACACAAAACAAGCCTCAACAGATACAAGAAAATTGGAATAACCCCTTGTTCTTATCAGACCACCATGGAATAAAGCTGGACATCAACAACAACAGTAATACCAGAAGGCCCACACTTTTATGGAAACTGGACACCTCTCTACTGAATGACCACAGAGTCAGGAAGGAAATGAAGAAGGAAATCAAAGACTTCTTAAAATCCAATGAAAATGAAGGCACAACACACCCAAACCTATGGGATACAATGAAAGCAGTGCTACGAGGAAAGTTCATAGCATTAAGTGCCTTCAAAAAGAAAATTGTGACAACTCATATTAGCAAATTAATAGCAGAACTGGAAGAACTGGAAGAAAAAAAAAAAAAGCAAACATTCCCAAGAGTACAGAAGGCAGGAAATCATCAAACTTAAGGCTGAAATTAACAACTTAGAAACAAAAAAGAATAATACAAAGAATAAACACAACCAACAGTTGGTTCTTTGAGAAAATTAACAAAATAGACAAACCCTTAGCCAAATTAACTAAAAGTCAGAGAAAAATAAACCAAATCAGCAAAATCAGAAGCGAAAAGGAATAAATGACAACACTGAGGAAATACAGAGAATCTTTTGGCTGTATGTTAAAAATCTGTACTCCACCAAATTTGAAAACCTAAGGGAATTATAAAACTTTCTTGATAAATTCCAACTTAAAAAAGTTAAATCATGATCAGGTTAAACAGTCATATAATGCCAAGGGATATAGAAATTGTCATTAAAAATCTCCCAACCAAAAATAGTTCAGGATTAGATGGTTTCAGCACAGAATTCTACCAGACCTTCAAAGAAGAGCTGATACCAATACTCTTCAAACTCTTCCAGAAAATAAAATCAGAAGAAACACTGACAAACTCATTCTATGAAGCCACAGTCACCCTGATTTCTCAACTACAATAAGACCCAACAAAGAAAGAGAACTTCAGACCAATCTCCTTCATTAACATACATGTGAAAATACTTTAATAAAGTACTGGCAAACAGAATCCAAGAACACATTAAAAGTATCATACACCATGATCAAGTAGACTTCATTCAAGGAATGCAGGGATGGTTCGACATATGAAAATCCATCAAAGTAACTCACCATATAAACAAGCTGGGAGAAAAAAAAAAACACATGATCATCTAGCTAGATGCTGAAAAAACATTTGACAAAATCCAACATCCCTTCATGCAAAAAGTCCTGGAGAGAACAGGCATACAAGACCATACCTAGAAATAATAAAGGCAATATACAGCAAGCCAGTAACCATCATCAAATTAAATGGAGAGAAACTTAAAGCATTTCTTTTAAAATCAGGGACAAGGCAAGGATGCCCACATTCGCCATATCTCTTGAACATAGTACTTGAAGTTCTTGCTAGAGCAATAAGACAACTAAAGGAGATCAAGGGGATACAAACTGGAAATGAAGAAATCAAATTATCCCTATTTGCAGATGATATGATAGTATAAATAACCGACCCCAAAAATTCCACCAGAGCACTCCTACAACTGATTAATACCTACAGAAATGTGGACGGATACAAAATTAATTCAAAAAAATCTTTTCTATACAAAAGATAAATTGGCTAAGAATGAAATTAGGGAAACAACACCCTTCACAATAGCCACAAACAATGTAAAATACCTGTTAGTAACTCTAACCAAGCAAATAAAAGACCTGTATGACAAGAAGTTTAAGTCCTTGAAGAAAGAAATTGAAGAGGACATCAGAAGATAGAAAGATCTCCCATGATCATGCCTGAGTAGGATCAACATAATAAAAATGGCCATTCTGCCAAAGGCAATATACAGGTTCAATGCAATTCCTATCAAAATACCAATACACTTATTTGTAGATCTGGGAAAACCAATTGTCAAGTTCATATGGAATAACAAAAAACCCAGAATGGCTAAATCAGTCCTGTACCAAAAACAAAACAAAATGAAACAAAACAAACCAAAAACATCTGAAAATATCACTATCCCAGATCTCAAGCTATACTACAAAGCAATAATAATAAAAACAGCATGGTACTGGTATAGAAACAGACCAATGGATTAATGGAATCGAATTGAAGACCCACAAATGTACCCACAAACCTATGGTCACTTAATTTTTGACAAAGAAGCCAAAACTGTACAATGAAAAAGGGCAGCATCTTCAACAAATGGTGCTGGTCCAACTGGATGTCTGCATGTAAAAGAATGAAATTAGACCCATACTTATAACGTTGTACAAAACTTAAGTCCAAGTGGATCAAAGACATTAACATAAAGCTGGACACACTAAATCTATTAGAAGAGAAAGTGGGGAAAACTCTTGAACTCATTGGCACAGGAGACAACATCCTGTACACAAAGAACACCAGCAGCTCAGGATCTAAGACCAACAATCAATAAATGGGACGTCATGAAACTGAAAAGTTTCTGTAAGGCAAAGCCTACAGATTGGGAAAAAATCTTCACCAACCCCACATCTGATAGAGGGCTAACACCCAAAATTTACAAAGAACTCAATAAATTAAATGCCAAGAAACCAAATAATCCAATCAAAAAATGGGGAATAGAGCTAAACAGAGAATTAACAAAGAAGGAATCCCTAATGGCTGAGAGACACTTGAAGAACTGCTCAGCATCCATAATCATCAGAGAAATGCAACTCAAGATGATTCTGAAATTCCATCCCATACCTGTCAGAATGGCTAAGATCAAAAGCTTAAATGACAGCACATGCTGTTGAGAGTGTGGAAAAAGGGGAACTCTCCTCCATTGCTGGTGGGAGTACAGGCTTGTGCAACCACTATGGAGGCCATTCTGGTGATATCTTAGAAAACTTGGTATATCTCTGCCTCGGGACCCATCAATACCTCTTCTGGGAATACATCCATATGATTCCTCACCAAATCACAAGGAAGTTTATTCATCTATGTTCACATCAGCCTTATTTGTAATAGCTAGAACCTAGAAACAACCCAGATGTCCCTCAACTGAAGAATGGATTAAAAAACTGTGATACATCTACACAATGGAATACTAATCAGCTATCAGAAACAATAAAATCATGCAATTTACAGCCAAATGAATGGAACTAGAGAATCTCATCCCGAGTGAGGTAACCCACACTCAGAAGGAGGCACATGGCATAGTGCCTTATAGTGGAATTTTAGCCATATAGTACAGGATAACTCTTTTTTATAATGTGGAGATAAAATACCTACAATTGTTAAAAATGTTAATGATGCTAAGGAAAAACTTTTTGCCTTCATTCTGGGACAATAGGAATGGTTTCGTTAGTAAGAATGTAGGTTTCAGGGTGTAAAAATTAAAATTGATAAAACATTCATTTGAAAGAACAGTGCCTTTAATAGAATTCCTGACCATAGGATCCCTCTGTAGGTGTTCCTGTTCAAAACTGGACATTGGTGGAAGTTGTTTTCTTGATGTATTTATACAGACAATTGGCCAGTGCAACCATTATCTAAGAAAATTTGGTTACATCTCAAGGAGCCTATAGTACTTTATACCATTATCTATATAGTTGTGGTCACAGAGGGTCAGTAATTAGAAGAACTTGCTGCCAATGATCACAACCTAAGTTTCATCTACAGTATCTATATAATAGACAGAGCCAATGCCTACAAGTTAAGTTGTCCTTTAACTTCCTGAATATAGCATGTGCATTGTTTTACACACACACACACACACACACACACACACACAGACAGACACACACACACACATAAACACACCCCCACATATTAAAAATAAGCTTAATGCAAAATAAGTTATATATGTTATATGATCTAATGGCGCAATATGTAACTTCAGAAAAAAAACTATCTTTCTTATAGATAACCTATCCTTATAGATTATAGGCATGCATATAGACTTTGCAATGGTGGAGATTAAGTATATGGCCTTGAGCATGGTAGGCAAACACTCTTAAACTGAGTTAATCTCATTCATGGAATGATGAGATTATGTAGTCTACTTATTTTCAAATAGTAGTGTAATCTGTATTTAGGATCTAAAGAGAATCATCTCCTTAGGACCGTTCAGAAGTAATTTTCTATGAGTGTATAATATACTTACTGATTCAGGTACTTGCCTTTAGAGTTCAGATACCAGTTCAAATATGGAAACGATAGAGAATAATGTTGATTCTTTTTTATGTATCATTCCCTTTTGCTTAGCCAGGAACAAGTTTAGAAGTAATACAATTGTTTGACAGAACTGAGTCAATGTGAATGCATGCGTCAGATTTATTTTTTAATAAGGTTGTTTTAAGCTACAGAATGTGATATTTTACACCATATTCTTCTAAATATTATCATACTTATCCAGGGAATATGGATGTCTTTTGTAAGTACTAGAGCATAAATTAAGTAAATCAAATGAAGATTTATATTGTATTATATATCATGTTAATATATTAACTATTTAACATTTTAGAGAAATTATATTTATAGGTTAGATATCAGGGTAAGGAGACATGAACTAACCAGAGTAATACCCAACAGAAAAATGTTGCTCTGAAATCAATGTTGCTCTGAGTTAACAATGAATGTAAGTTAAAGAAGACATTATTTGTTCAGTGTTATTATAGAAGTTTTTCAGTGATTTATGAAAACATAAAGAATAAAACATTGTAGAAGGCAAGAAAAATGAAAAATAAAAATAGATAAATGGTTAACATTCAAATATTTTAACTTATACTTTTCTCCACAACACTCTCTCACATACACACACACACACACACACACACACACACACACACACAGAAAGAGAGAGAGAGAGAGAGAGAGAGAGAGAGAGAGAGAGAGAGAATTGAGACAATCACTACTGGTTATTTGTTTATTTCCTATATAAAAATCTCAGGAAACTTCAAGTTTCTTAGAAAAGTCCTCTATTCACAAGGATGATATATACTGCATTCTGATTCTGTAGTATATTATATGACGGTTATATAAATTTAATAGTTACAAGAAACTGAATGTTACACTCCACGGAAAAGTACAAAGAAAGCAGCTTAAATGTCTCATGACTCAGTATCAGTCTTAATCCCATTGTAACTCAGTCTTATTGTCTCATACCTTTAATCACTACTTTATTCAGTTCAGCAAATAGAAAAGTACAGTCATTTTTACAGATTTCCATCAGATTTCTCCAAGATATCGCTTAATATATTTTTTATAATTTATTTTTTTATTTCTTCAAGTTACATCTCAATCACAATCCTCTCCCTACTCCCCCTCCTGTCTCACACTTCCACCCTCTTCCTCCTTAACACCCCCATCCTCTACCCTATTTTTTTAGGTTAAGGTATATCTTTTTTACCTGGCTAGAGTATGAATATCTTATAAAGGATCTGTTTCTTTTTCTATCCTACACTTGGAAATGAAATTGATAGGCAATAACTTATTGATTTTCCCTTTATATAACTTTGCAGTGTCCCTGACTTTTAATAATAATTTTATGTGATCCAATTTTCATGCAGTACAAGGAGTATTCAAAATTACAATGTTTATTCACATAATCATTTATCAACATATAGTAATTTTTAATAAATTTCCTAGTCATTAATGAGAATTAGTAAAAGCCAACTAAATTTGCATATTAATTAATTTGACAGGAAGGCTCTAGTTGCATATAGAGTTAACAAACATTTACTGAATGTAAATGATCATTACACCATAGTTTGGAAGTGGTTAGCATATAGAAAAATGTTAGATTTTAGCATTGTATTTTCTTATAATGAAAATAAACAGAAAACATTACTGTAAGGAAAACATTTTCTTTAAAAAAAAACTTTTCCTAAGGATATGCTTTAAAATATAAGTAATTTTCTTTAAGTTTTTAAGAAGTATATGACATATAAAAATGTTCAGCATGTCACAATATTTATTTATTAATATAAATCAGTCATCGTTTGCTTTTATTTATTTATAATACAGTTTTAACGTTATTAGCAGAAATGAAAATAGGAAGGATGGAAAAAAGTTTATTGTGTTCCAAAGTATTTCCAGATAGGGAAACAACAATGTATTAAAAATGTATCTTTGTTTGATTGTTAAATATTTAAAATTATTTATTCATTTATGTGTTCCTGTCTCTGTATGAGAATGTGTACACATTTGTATTTTTGCATGTGTATACATCTGCTGAGGACAGAAAAGACCATCAGGTCTTCTCACTTTCTTCCTATTCCTTTAAGGCAGGGTCTCTCCCTGAACCCTGGCTCATATTTTTCTCAACTACACTGGAAGCCAGAAAATCCCAGTAATCTTCCATCTCTGAACCCCTCTAAGATGAGGTTATAGGCATACACTAGATGCTTGGCTTTTATTTAGGCTTTAGGATCTATACTTCAGTTCTTTAGTTTGTGTTTCAACACTCCTATAAACTACCTCTCAAGCTCTGTAATGGTTAATATCAATTGCCAACTTGATTAAATCTTGAAATGCCTGGAAGGTTAGTGAAACACACCTTAGGGAGTGTGTGGTGGTGTTTCCAGTGATGATTAAATAATAAAGACTGTTACTTAATAAACTAATTACTAGACTTACAATGTGAAATTATTGTGGGGAGGTGGTGACAGGTAATAATTGAGCCTAGTCAGATGATGCAGGTCACTGAGACTGTGTCACTAATGATATGTTTAATTCTGGCCCCCTTTTGTATTCCTATCATCTGTTTCCTATATGCCATAAAGTAAAAACCCCTATTCTAACACTGACCCCCCATTGAGGACATGGAATAAACATAATAAGAATTATATATTGAAATATTTGAAGCCTTGTGTATGAGTATCTTTATTATTATTTTACTCTAAGTTGTTTCTGTCACATAATCTTCTTCTGTGTTCCAACACAAGAAGAAAGTTAAATTAGTGATTCAGAATCTTAGCATATAAGAGAATATAAGGTTTATTCATGCTTATCATTGTCATATATCTCATATGAGAAACTATAGTATTATTATACAACATTATTACCCAATGCGTCTTAGAGAAAAAGGTTTATTTAGTTGCTGTATGTGTCCTTCAGTTTGCTTTTCTATTCCGCCTAGAACCAATAACTCAGGGATGGCAGCAACCACTGTAGTCTGAGCCGTCCTGCATTAGTAATTAATTAAGAAAATATCATACAGATGTGCCCACAGGAAAATCTGATGGAGCCAATTCCTCAGTTAAGGCTTCCTCTTCCCACATGTGTGTCAAGTTGACAAAAGCAAACTAGCACAGTAAAGAAACCTTCAGGCAAAATACCATTTAAAATCATTTCAATTTACACTCATGCCAGGTCTTATGTATCCAAAAAACTTCTAAAGACTATTAGGAACATACAGATTTATAACATCTAGTACAATTGATTGACTATATTAAGATTAGTGTAGAGCACTACTCACTGATAATTGTAGGAACATTTCAAGTTTTTGTTTGAAATTACAGCAGTTAAATATTTTCATAGTTTTAAAATGTTCTATGTGTTCGTGGACACCCTGAATGCTACTTTAAAATCAACATAGACAATTGGTGCTATGATGTAAGCCTTAAACTAAATTTAATAAAGTACATGATGTGGATTGGCTTTTGGTACTTATAAAGTTAGATGAATACATAATCTGCATCATTTAATTCATACATTTCACTATCTATATTTCTTTAGTAAAATAGCTTAGATTCTGTGTTTTTTTTTTGTTTCCAAATATTATTTCACAAATTTTCTTTGTTGGATACTAAACTACAGTGCAATTTGAAATTAATGCTTAGCTTTTTTAGGTAAATATTTATTCAATATAGTCTACCCCTGTTTCATGTAGTTTCTGGAAAACTCTATCCTGTCAAAGTAGATATATAATAATTAGTTTTTGTTTTAATGTGAGACAATATTTCTTAGATGGATTAAATATGAAAGATCATGGGCATATTTTATGTTTGACAGTACTCATAAAAATATCATATGAGAAAATTTGTCTTTGACACTGTACAAAAAGTTTTACATTCCTTGTCTTATTTAACTTTTACAAAGACATCACAGTTTTGATAATCTAATCTTCATAATGTCAAGACAAGGAAACTCATTGCACAAATAATAAAGTTGTCAAAAGCATCCTTACAAAGAAGAATTAGAATTCAAATAAAATTTTCTAACTCCAAATATCTAACTCTTTGTTAACATGTGCAAATGGTTTTTTTCATATTGTACTCATTGGAAAGACCTTTATGTTTGGACATTATATATACAAAGCAGACATAAGAGTAAAGTGTCATGTTTCCTATATGATGAACTATATTGATTCAAGTTCTAATATGCACTTTACTGTTTAAAATGAATAAATTTTAGCAGTAGAAAACACTATATTTGTTTCATCCAAAGTTCTTATTAATATTTCATGCAGTTAAATTTTTGACACAACCAGTTTCTTAAGTACTGGTATACACCAACATTGCTTCTGTAATTGTGATTACAGTAAGATCTCTTATTTTCAACATTTCCTATATTTCAATTTTGAATATGAACTTACCAAATTTATTAAACACAATTTAAGATATATGTACTAATGTGCAAAATATCTTTAACTATTCCTTACAAACAGGACTTGAAGAGAAAATTTATTAACTATTTTTTCTAAAGTACACTTTTCTTTTATTCCCTATATCTCTGAGTTGCATCATCACTCACTGATTGGTGGAAATCCCAACACTAAGAGTTATTATGATTTTAATTTCCTTTTGAAGTCAATTCTTATTTGCAAACCTTTACCATGGACTCCATCATTGCTTCAATAGACTATTTAATGTCAGTCTACTCACTCCTGCTTTATCTATAGCCCTAAAAAGAATCCTGTATATTAGAACATGTCAGCAAATATACAGTGCATTCCATTCTCTGAAAACCTTCATAGAATTGTCTGCATATTTCATAATAAATTTATAGATTATTTTTAATATTTACTTTTATTGTAATTATGGGTTATTATGGTTATTCTTGGTTGTAAACTTGACTATATCTAGAACTAAAATTCCAAAATAAAGGGGACACTTTTGAAGGACATTTGCTCTAATTTTAAGAATGAAGATTCTCTTCTAATCTGGATTTTAGTGAAAAGGAAATTTCTTTAATCTAGATTTTTAGGACAGAGAACACAAATCTTTAACTCAGAATTTGAGGGCAAAGACACACTTTTAATCTGAACCACACCTTCTGCTGAAAGCCAATATGAGGACATGAAAGAAGGAAGCTTGAATTTTTTGCCTGCTTGCCTTCTGGGTCTGAGTTACCTTACTCAGGAGGAGCTTTTCTAGTTCCATTCATTTGCCTGAAAAATTGCATGATTCCTTTGTTTTAATGGCTGAATAGTGTTTCATTGTGTAAACGTACCATGTTTTTTTTGTATACATTCTTTGATTGAGGGACATCTGTGTTGTTTCTCATTTCTAGTTATTACATATAAAGGTATTATGAACATAGTTCAGCCAATGTCCTTGTGGTATGGTGAGGCATCTTTTGGGTATATGCCCAGGAGTGGTATAGCTGGGTTTTGAGGTAGAACTATTCCCAATTTTCTGAGGTACCACAAGATTGATTTCCAAAGTGGTTGTACAAGTTTGAATACCCACAGCAATGGACAAGTGTTCCTCTTTCTCCACACCCTCACCGGCTTGTGCTGTCACTTGAATTTTTGATCCTAGCTATTTAGATGGGTGTAAGGTGTCATCTCAGAGTCTTTATGGTGACTAAGTAAGTGAGCATTTCTTTAAGTGCTTCTTACCCATTAGATATATCTTTGTTGTGAATTCTTGGTTAAGCTCTGCATCCCATTTTTAATTGGGTTATTTGGTTTGTTGGTGCTTAAATTATTGAGTTATTTATACATTCTGGATATTAGCCCTCTGTCAGATGTGGGGTACATGAAGATCTTTTCCCAATGTGTAGGATACCATTTTGTTCTAGCTACAGTGTCCTTTGCTTTGCAGAACCTTTCAGTTTCATTAGATCTCATTAGTTGTTGACCTTAGTGCCTAAGCTCTTGGCACTAAGTTGTCTCTTGTACAGAAAGTTGTCTCCTATACCAATGAGTTCAAGGTATTTCCTCATTTTATTCTTCTATTAGATTTTGTGTATCTGGTTTAATGTTGAGGTCTTTGATTCACTTGGACTTGAGTTTTGTGCAGTGTGAAAAATATGGGTCTATTTGCATTCTTCTACATGTATACATAAAGTCAGACCAGCAACATTTGTTGAATATGCTGTCCTTTTTCCATTGTATGGTTTTGGCTTCTTTGTAAAAAAGTGAATATCCATAGGTGTATGGGTTTATATCTGGGTCTTCGATTAGATTCCAGTCATCAACAGCTCTGTTTCTATGTTAATACTATGCAATATTTATTACTATTGCTCTGTAGTGCGACTTGAAATTAGGGATGATGATTCTTATAGAAGTTCTCTTATTGTACAGGATATGTTTAGCTATTCTGTTTTTTTGTTTTTACATAGGAAGTAGATAAAAATGTTCTTTCAAGGTCTGTAAAGAATTTTGTTGGTAATTTGATAAAAATTGCATTGAATCTATTTATTACCTGTACTCCACAAAATTGGAAATCTAAATGAAATGGATGAATATTTCATGATATATTCTACTTATGAAAAAGTAAATGAAGATCAGGTAAACAAGTTAGATAGTCCTATTTCCCCTATGGAGAGACTAGCAGTCATTAAAAGTCTCACAATAAAAAAAAAAAAAAGGAACAAATACAAAAACAAACAACAACAACAAAAAGCCCAGGACTCGATAGTTTAAGTGCAGAATTTTACCAGACTTTCAAATAAGGGCTAATACCAATACTCCTCAAACTATTCCACAAAGTAGAAACAGAAGGAATATTACCAATTTCATTCTATGAAGCCACAGTCACCCTAATATCTAAACCACACAAAGACCCAACAAAAAAGAGAACTTCAGACTAATCCCACTTATGAACATTGATGTAAAATAGTCAATTAAATACTTGCACACGAAATGCAAGAACAAATCAAAAACATCATCATCATGACCAAGTAAGTTTCATCCCAGGGATGCAGATGTTTTAACATATGAATATCCACCATATAAAAAACTTGAGAGAAAATAAATCACATGATCAATCTTATTAGATGCTGAAAAAGCCTTTGACAAAATCCAACACCCCTTCACAGTAAAAGTCTATATCAGGTACATAGGTGACAAATATTTTCCCTTTTATAACCTATTCCTTTACTCGAATTATGATATCTTTTGCTACACAGCAGCTCTTTAGTTTCATGTGATCCCATTTTCAAACTATTGATCTTAATGTTTGAACTACTGGTGTCCTGTTCAGAAGAAATGTCCTTTCCTTACCTATATGTTCAAATGGGTGCTTTATTTTCTCTCTTAACAGGTTCAGAGTATCAGGTCTTCTGTTGAGGTTTTTGATCCATTTGGAGATAAGTTTTGGACAAATATCTGGATTTGGCCTTTTTCATTTGTTCAAAGTGTTGTCTTTTCCCCAAAGTGTATTGTTGGCCTCATTGTCAAAAATCAAGTAATTGTAAGGATGTGGGCATGTATTTAGGGAATCAATTGTTTTCTATTGATGAATGTATTTTTTATGGCAGCAGCATGCAGTTTTTATTACGGTAGCTTTGTAGTATAACGATATCTGGGGTGGTGATACCTATACAGTTTTTTCTTATTATTCATTAGTTTTGTCTACCCTGAGACCATTGTATTTACATATGAACTTTAAAATTATATTCAATTTCTATGAATAACTGAGTTGGCATTTTGGAGATTGCACTGAATCTGTACAATGGTTTGGATATGATGTTCATTTTGACAATATTAATCCTACCAAATCACAAACATGGGAGAAAGTCTTTCCATCTTTTGGTATTTTCGATTTCTTTCTATAGTAACTTACAAATATCACTGTATGTATCTTTCACTATCTTGGTTAGATTTATTCCAAGTTATTTTTTATTATTAATTTATTTTTTCAAATTACGTCTTGATCATAGCACCCTCCCTACTTCCCTCCTGGTCCCGCCATCCTTCCTTCTTCCCCATCTCCATCTTCTTTTTCTCCTTGGCTGAGGGGAGACCACACATATCAAGCTCCCTCAGTTCATCACTCATATGAGGGCTAAGAGCTTACTCTGGTACTGGGGCCTGATATGATAGCCCAGCTAGGGTAAGGTGTGCTACTAACAGGCAACACGGTCCATGGCCTGGTGCCTTGTGGAATTTTTCATAGGATAGTTATGCCAGGTTCCTGTCTGTTTAGGTGTGTAGATTGTAGGATGATTGTCTTGTACTATATTGCTAACATCTGTTTATAATATCCACTTATATGTGAGTATATACCATGTGTACCTTTTTGGGTCTCTGTTAGCAGCTCACATAGGATGAGCTTTTCTACTTCCATCCACTTGGCTGATAATTGTTTCTGATAGTTGAGTAGTATTCCATTGTGTAATTTTGGATGCTACTACAAATGGCACTATCTCCTTAATTTATTTATTGGTATAAATTTTTTTCTTGTTTTTTTTTCAACATTTATTTATTTATTCAAGTTACATCTCTATCACAGACCCCTCCTTCCTCACTTCCCGGTCCCACCCTCACACCATCTCTCTCACATATTGATCCCTCTTAGATCATCAGTCACTTGAGGGCTAAGAACTTCCTCTTGCTGTGGGGCCCAACATGCCAGAACAGCTATGGCAAGGTGTCCCACAACAGGTAACAGAGTCTATGACAGAGAACCCCCAACTCCACTTGCTAAGGGATCTGTATGAAGACCAAGTTGCTTATCATCTATATATGTATGGGGTGGGTCTAGGTCTAGACAAGTATGTTGGGGTCGTGTTAAGCATTCTAAATGTTAATTAATTGGTCCTGCTTGCTGTCTGTTACTTACATTGAATCTGATTGGTTAAATAAAATGCCGAGGCCTGAGATTGGGCAAAGATTTCCTGGGATTAGAGCAGGAAGCCTGCGCTTTAGACAGAGGATTAATTGATTCCAGCCAGGAGCAGCAGGAAGAAGGAGGAACACAACATGGGTTAGGAAAAAGAACCTCATTCCACATGGCCAGGAACATCGGCATATCGTGGAGAATGGCAGTCGAAGAGGACGTATGTATATTTGGGGTCATATTTGGGTAATAGAATTAAGAGCTAGCTTAGATGGGCTAGGATTGCACAATTCAGGCCATGTCTTTTTAAAATCCACGTGGTGTCTGTGTACTCATTTATAATGTCTGCTTAGAGATTAATTGTTCCAAATCAATCGACAATAATCTAAATACTGTTTAAATAGTTTAATTAGCTATATTTTTTACATAGGATTCCTCAACTCAGGCCTAGGTTTGATAAAATCCATGCGGTCTCTGTGTATTTATTTATAATGGTAGGTTAAGGATTAGCAGCTGAACCAATTAAATATAACATAAATACTGGTAAATAAATTAATTATTTCTACAAATGGAACCCAATGTAATTTAATTAATTTTTTTCAATATATGGCGTCCAACTAAGGCAATTAGAATCCATGCTTACAGTGTGAGAAGGCCTTAGTGAAAGCAGGTTTCCTCGCCCAAGAGCAGGGAACCGAACTCAAATGCATTTCAAAGGTGCAGCTACCTTAACAAAAGCTGTTGCCTTGTAGCAAAGGTGGAGAGCTAAAGCTTAGCTCTCCTAACGTAACAAAAAACTGGAACCATTCTAAAGAGAATTTGAGTGTGAAATTAATCGCCTAGATTAAAAATGGAGGAATAAATAATGCCTCAATACATTTGGTTCCAATTGAGTCTGTTCCTCTTAGCATGCAAATGATTTTTACCCTGAAAATTGTGGTTCTGTGTGTGTTTTTTGAGAAAGTTCAGACTAGGATAGTCTTAAAGGAAAGAATTTAAAGATGGAATGCTAAATTGCCAGCAATGATAATGAAGGAAAGAGGGAGGCCTTTCCTGATAAATAAGACAAAATTGATGGCAGCTGGAGCTATGAGCTCCCAGGGATGAGGTGCTTCTCAGGCCTTTCTGGGAAGAGTCCACCAATGAAATACAGTTGCAACTGGATTTCAAGGAATAATGAACAAAGCTTTAATTGCAGCATGGGATGGATGGCATGATTAGACATGCCAAGGCTTTTTGAATGTTGTTTCTTTGCTTGATTTTTCTTTAGAGGTAGAAAGGATATTTTTCTGGTTTGCCATCAATAAAACATAAGAGATTTTTGAAGATTTTGGGCAGATTTCGAACTGTCATTACAGTTCAAGGTTGCTCTCTGGGTTACAGAGATACAAAATCTGGGATTTAAGTGAAATATTTGAACAGGGTGGTACTGGCACACACCCATAATCCCTTAATCCCATCATACTAGAGGAAGAAGCAGGCAGATCTCTGGATTCTAGACAAGCCTGGTTTAAACAATGAGGACCACCCTGCTAATAATAAATGGCTGCTTGCTAAAGACATTCTAGAATTCAAAAATGACACATTTTCCCTTGATGCTAAATTTAATAATATCCTTACCGATCTGATGGATAAATGCACATAATCTTAAATTTATGTGAAGAGAAAGGGCTCACAAGCCAGTCTCCTTAGTTGTGGGGCTCCCACTGGAGAACTGGTTTCAAGAGGCATTTTGCCCCTAAAAGAGGTATGTTAATCTTTGGGCATGAAGGTGCACACCTTTAATCCCAGAACTTTGGAGGCAGAAGCAGGTTAATCTCTGTGAGTTCAAGGCTAGCCTGGTGCAAAGTGAGTCCAGGACAAGGATACACAGAGAAATCCTGCCTCAGAAAAAAAAGAGATATGTTCTGTTAACCAATGAAACGACCCAGAGTTAGGTTGGGGAAGAACTTGCAAACTGCATGCCTCCCACAGCCAGCAGTTAAGAAAAATAGCATATCATGCTATTTCACACCAATCTCCTTAAGAATGGAGGTTCCATGGGAGAATTGGAACTCAAAATAATACAAAATATTTTACTTAATGTTATTTTTTAATAAAGGTAATTCAATTAACTAAATTCATACCTTGATTTCAAAACTTGCGAGACAAGGTTAAAACAGTTTCCTTGTGTGTTCAAGGCCAATCTAATCCACAGAGCTCTACAGAGCAAATCAAGACAGCCCAAACTACAAAGAGAAACCCTGTCTCAATAAGGATAAATATATCCACATAGAAATTTAATCTCCAATGAAAGGAGAAAAGGAAAGGAGAAATATATAAATGCAAAACTTTGATCCCAAAACATGGGAGACAAAGACAGCGACAGATTGGTTCCTTTTGAGTTTGAGGCCCATCTAATCTACAAAAAGCCAGAACAACACAGAATAAACCTGTTTTAATCAATTAATAAATTTATGTCAACTGTAAAGGAGAATTTTTAAACTCCATTCAGTCTTATGGTGTATTTTCAATTTAAAATAGACTATATATAGCATATATATGTAATACTATTACATCCATATTTTTATATGCCTGAATGGAGACTTACTAATGTCTTTCTTCTGTTCAAAAACCAGAAAATATTCCTTCATTGATTTGTGCATCTTGCACATCCAAGGCATTTTGGTATTTTAAGAACTATATGTTACTTGTGAAAAATTATATATTTTCAGAACAATGGGACCTGAGTCCAACGAAGATGAGACAAGTAACCCAAATGATCCAGCCTCATAGACTGCCTCAATAGCTGTTTCCTCCAAAATCTGCATCCAGAACAACTTCAAACAGCTTGCTGAGATGGCCCAGCCTCAAAGATTGTTCCAGACAGGACTTCAGTGACACCCTGAACTTTCCTACCCAAAGTCCAGACTACAAACTGCTCAGGACATTCAAATTGCTGAGCACATAGAGACTGGACAACAAATGTTACAATTTACTTGCTTAACCATTTTTTTTTCATTTTATTTGGGCCCCTAAACAGGTTTTCTGCGACCCAATTCAGCAGGAAGCAGTTTTAAGAGAGCGACGTCCCATTCCCAAAAAGTGGGGTGGATGATTCTTTGGTCATTTGATGTGTTATAAATGTTGTTTAGGGGTCATGGCTACAAATTGTTATATGGTCTTGTTAAGCAAGGTTTAGAAAGTTAGACTTGAAGATTTCTTTTTCTTTTCTCTATCCTTCTTTCTCTCTTATACAGGGGGGAAAGACTTAAAAAGAAAAAGAGGGGGATGTATGTATATAATATAGAAATGATAAGATATAAAGATAGATTATTGGCTCTGTTCTGAAATTCAAAACTACTGTTATTCTCAAATAAGGTTATCTTTCCATACATTGGTATAGAATTTTGTATATTGATACAAAAATCATGTTAAATTTTGATTCATTGGTATAGAATTTTATATTTAGACACATATATATATATATTTCAACTTATATAAGGTATTGTGCCTATACAAATCATTTAAAAGTATAAGTTTACTTCCGAACCTTTTATGGGTTGCTACTGCAATCTATTTAGGAGTCTGGGTAATACAAGTTGCTGGCCAGTCAAGGTTCTGGTCATGTCAAATAGTAGTCTTAATATATCCCAAATTAGACTTAATAGGTTAAACATATAATAAATGATTAAAATGTACAGTTTGTTTATTTAAAGATAGATAGATTGATAAATAAATCAATAGATGTCTTCAAAACCCTCAAGAGGCACACAGAAAATGGCATTTAAAGATTTTAAGAATTGTTTGACTTAAGACAGTCAGCTCCTGGCAGCTCCCATTTGATTTGGAAGAAGACAATGAGCATCAAAAAGAAATCTCCCATCAGGACATAATTCCTCAAAAAGAAATCT
>CAJQZJ010037395.1:0-23083 GCA_907164525.1 Lophiomys imhausi | reverse complement strand
TCAAAAAGAAATCTCCCATCAGGACATAATTCCTCAAAAAGAAATCTCCCATAAGGAGATAATTCCTATTGGGCAAAAATGCCCTGCTCTCTCAACCGACTATATGCAGTACAAAGATGGACCAGAGCTTAAATGCAGGCAAGTCGATGTCCTGATTCTGCAGAGACAGAATGGGAAAATCCTTAATTCCTGCTGCACAATTTAGTATGTGAAAAATGCTTGGCCAGTAGGCTGAAGATGATGCTCCAACAATACCAAGAGTTATTTGGGACTGCTTAGGCAACAAACTGTCATATTTCTTTTTGGAAGCTGCTCTTCTGTGCTTCCTACTCACTCAAATATTAACTTTATCCCTTCTTATGTCTTTGATGGGGTTGAAGAGATAATAGTTATAAAATTTCAATTGAACTTGAGTTGTTTAGGATTTAAAAGGATGTTTTCAAGTCTAAATAAAATCTTTAGGTTTATAAATATAGGATATGATAGAAATTATTTTGGTTCAGAACTTTAGACACAGCAAGATAGATAAGATGATTTTTGTCTTCTTCAAGATTGCCTGATACAAATAGGCTAAACATTATGTGTATAACTTTTATATATTGTTTTCTTGATTGTTTCATATTTGTTCTTATTGTTTTTCCTATATGAGTTAAAAAATTTAGTCTTTTTTTTAGACATAAGGAGGGAATTGTTGGGGTAGTGTTAAGCATTCCAAATGTTAACTAATTGGTCCTGTTTGCTGTCTGTTTCTTACATTGACTCTGATTGGTTAAATAAAATGCCGAGGCCTGAGATTGGGCAAAGACAGAGAAAGGTGGGACTTCCTAACAGGAAGCCTACGCTTTAGACAGAGAAGAAAACATTCCAGCTAGCAGCAGGGAGAAGAAGAGCATTCCAGCCAGGAGCAGCAGGAAGGAGGAACACACCATGGGTTAGAAAAAGGAACCTCATTCCACATGGCCAGGATCATCAGCATATCATGGAGAATGGCAGTCCAAGGGGATGTATGTATATATGGGAGTCATATTTGGGTAATAGAATTAAGAGCTAGCTTAGATGGGCTAGGATTGCACAATTCAGGCCATGGCTTGTTAAAATTCACATGGTGTCTGTGTATTCATTTATAATGTCTGCTTAAAGATTAATTGTTCCAAATCAATCGACAATAATCTAAATACTGATTAAATAGTTTAATTAGCTATATTTTTTACACAAGTATGTTTTTTTTTTCCTTTTTGGTTAGTGATCCAGTCTCTGTAAGCCTCTAGAGGCCTAGGTTGATTGGCACTGTTGATCTTCATGTGGTGTTCTTGTCCCCTCCAGGTCTCTCTAATCCTCTTTTCCTCTTATACAGAACTCCAAGAGTTCCACTTAATGCTTGACTATGTTTCAGTACCTGTTTTGATTTGTTGCTAGGTGGAGGTTCTTGTAGAATAGTTATACCAGGTTCCTTTACCTTTGCATCTGTGGGTTGTAGGATAGTTACCCTGTACTATATGGCTAAAATCAAGTTACAAGTGAGTACATGCCATGTGTTTCTTTCTGAACCTGGATTAGCTCACTCAGAATGAGAATTTCTAGTTCTATCCATTTGGTTACAAATTGCATGATTTTCTTGTTTCTGCAGCTGATTAATATTCTATTATACAAATGTACCATAGTTGTTTTTATCCATTCTTTGGTTGAAGGGCATCTGGGTTGTTTCAAATTTGTAACTATTATGAATAAAGCTGCTATGAACATAGTTGAGCCAATGTCCTTGTGGTTTGATGAAGTATCTTTTGGATATATGCCCAGGAGTGGTGTGGCTAGACCTTCATGTAGAACTATTACCAGTTTTAAGATATATTGCCAGATTGATTTCCAAAGTAGTTGTGCAAGCTTGCACTCCCACCACCATGGGAAGGTTACTATTTTAGTGCATATATTTTGTATACTGATACCTTGCTTAATGTTTTTATCACCTACAGTTGATCCCCTCAGGTACCCTCAGGCAGAATAAGAGCACTATCAAAATTTTGAGCAAAATGTGAAGCAAACTTGATTTTTATTGGGATGCACCCAAGAGCTGACCAGTGACTGCCTCTAAGTCAGGTTAAAGAGAACAATTCCAGGTTCATTTCTTGGGCCCCTTTTAAGAAGTAAAATCACAAGTAGTTGCAAAACAGGTTTACAAAAGAGAGACAATGAAGCAATAAGTAAGTATAGAAAAATCTCAAAAAGCACCATGTGGTTGTCATGTGATTGAGGAGGGATGAGGAAGGGAAGGAGGTTAAGGAGGGTTAGGAAGCATTAAGGTGTTCTCAAAAAACATGTCAATGTCATGGGTTGGGACTGATCAGGCTCCAGGAAACAAACTTAAAAAACAGCAAATCAGCTCTCATATTAAAGGGAATCTTATTTTTAACAGTGCACAGTAATGGCTCCTGTCTGCAAAATGGAGTCAGGCAGGTTTCTCACTCTAACATATTTTCTTTTTTCTTTTCTGTCTTTCTTTTTTTCCCAGAATCTCTAGTGTCTATTTTTCATAGAAAAATATTATCTTCAAATACGGTATTTTCATTCTTTCATTTTTGATTTATATCCTCTTCATTGGCTCCATTTTCTTATTCTTGCAGCTAAGTATTCCAGCACTGTGTTAAATAGGTATGGAGACCACCAACATCTTTTCTTGATCGTGATTTTAGTGGAAATGCTTTGAATTTATCTCTATTTAGGATGTTATTATATGTAGAATTGTTGTGTATTTTCATTGTTACGTTCCAATATCTCCATGTTATCCCTAGATTCTCCAAAATATTTATCATTAAGGGATGTTGGATTTTGTTAAATTCTCCTTTTTTTCTTCAACTAATAATATGATCATATGGTTTCTATACTTGAATCTATGTTATATGGATGATTATATTTATAGATATACTTGTCTTTATATGTTACTACAGCTCTGGGTTCAAGCTTACTTCATTATAGTGGATAAAATCTTTCTTTTCTATTATTGAAAACAATGTGCAAATATTTTATTGAAAACATCTGTGCTCATGCTTATTAGTAGACTATAATTTATCTGTTGTTTTTTGGTCTTATTGTGGTTTTGTTTCACAGTAAAATGACTTCATAAAAACAAATTTGAAATTCTCATTCCTTTCCTATTTACACAATTATTTGTGGAATATTGGTGTTAGATCTTTTAAAGATCTTGCAGAAGTTTGTGCTGAATCCATCTGGCCCTGAAATTCTTTTAATTTGGAGACTTTTAATTACTCCTTGTGCTGTCTAATTTTATATCAACTTAACATAAACTAGAGCACTGTTTCCCAACCTATGAATTGTGTTCCCTTTGTAGATAGAACAATACTTTCACAGGGTTTACCTCAGACAGTAGCAAAATTGTAGTTATGTAGTAACGATGAAAATAATTTTATGGCTGTGGGTCACCACAACATGAGAAAATACATTAAAGAGTGATATTATTAGGAAGGTTGAGAACCATTGAGCTAGAGTCATTTGGAAAGAGGGAATGTCAATTAAGAAAATGTCCTGAAATAATCCACTATTGCCAAGCCTGTGGTGGATTTTCTTGATTAACGATTGATGTGGGAGAACCCAGCTCACTGTGGGTAGCCCTAGGTGCTACATAAAATCAGGTTGAGCAGGCCATGATAGATAAATGAGTAGTCAGCCCTCCTTCATGGGTTCTGCAACTGTTCTTGAATCCAGGTTTCTGCCTTGAGTTCCTACCCTAACTTCCCTCAGTCTGTTGCCTGGAAGTGTAAATTGAAATAAACTCTTTCCTCAAGTTGCTTTTGGTAATGATATATTATTACAGCAATATGAAAACACATAAGTTGCTACCTCTAAGTTATTGAATGTTTTGTGTCTATTTAAATTATTTACCTCATCTTTATTTAACTTTGACATGTAATAATATACAGAAATCCATCCTTTCTGTTTTTCTTTTCAGTTTTATGGAATATCATTTTTTTTACTTTTTGGCTTACACAAAGAGGAACTTATTTCCCTTCAACTAGAAAGAGTCCAGCAGACACCATTTTTTTTTTGTAATTCAAAAGCTGTTCAATAATTCATCTAAAAACTCCTGCTGGGATTTTTCTCAGCTGTTTATTTTCTTGTGGTCATGGAACAGAATTTTTGTTTATATTATAAAATGTTCTGTTGATTAATAACTCCAACACTTTTTCCTTGAAGTTGGAGACAAGACCGGGATGCATATAAACTCACAGAGAATATGGTAACACACACAGGGCCTATGTAAATATGAGCCAGCTGGGGTTCCAATACTGAAAAGGGGAAGTGACAGAAGTCTGCATTCATAACCAAGAAGTCATCTCCAATTGAAACCTACTTGCAAAGAAAAAGAAATGTTTTATTTCAATAGAATCTTATTGGATCTATTAACCATATTTCAGGGTATATGCCATGCTCAGCAGTATATGGTCAACACAAAATGAATTCAATGGTAGTTTTATAGAAATAATTAACCTCATATAAATAAAAACAATAAATATATATTTATAATACATATATATTATATTACATAATGCATATAAATTAATATATGTATATAAATTACATATAATACATATACATATAGTATATAATATAAATACATATAATACACATACAAAATAATAAAAAATACATATAAACAATATAAATATATATAAAACATAATATATCATATAAAACATATAAATATATAGATATATTATATAATACATATAAATAAAAATATAAATTGCTTTATTTGGGCATTGTTTTTCAAATTATTTTTCTTATTCTTTTGTCTGTATATTATTGATACTATTTTCTTTTTGTTAGCCTTTTTGTTTTATAAAGACAAATAGAAATGGCATGAATTTGGAGCATTGGGGAAGAGTTAGGGAATGAGAAAAGTTTGAACAGAATATATTATGGGAATGAACTAACTTTCTGTTGTTGGGTTTTTTGTTTTTGTTTTTTCTTTGAGACAGAATTATTCTGTGTAGCCCTGGCTGTCCTGGAACTGGCTTTAAATGAGAGAACTGCCTTCTTCTGCCTCCCAAGTGTTGGGATTAAAGGCATACAACACTATGCCTGGAAGAATACCTTTCAATAAATAGCAACTAAAGGGATAAACCATTTATCTGAGTCTCCATTCCATTTTACATTCAAGGCAACAGGAACTTTAAGCAGGTATTCATATTGTAAAACAATCCAAAGTGAAAAACTATGAATTATCTGTACACCAGTGGTAACCTGCTCTTTTCATTTAGTTCAGGATGCAACACATGAAACTGTACCATCCTCATTCAGGGTATGTCTCCCTAATTCAAATAACAAAAAACCGAGAAGCTTCTGTAAGGCAAAGGACACCATAGGTAGGACAAAATGGAAGCTTACAAAATAGGAAAAGATTTTCACCAACTCCACATCAGATAGAGGGTTAGTATCCAAAATATGTAAAGAACTCAAGGAACTAGATAGCAACAAACCAAACAATCCAATTAAAAGTGAGTTACAGATCTAAAAAGAGATTTCTAAATAGAGGGATTTCAAATGTGTGAGAAACACTTAAAGGAATGTTCAACATACTTAGCCATCAGAGAAATGCAAATCAAAACTAGTTGAGATTCCATCTTTTAAGTTCCAGAATAGCTAAGGTCAACAACAACAAAAATGACATCTCATGCTAAAGAGGATATGGAGCAAAGGGAACACTTCTCCATTGCTGATGGGAGTGCAAGCTTGTACAACCACATGGAAATCAATATAATGGTTCCTCAGAAAATTGGGAATTGATCTACTTCAAGATCCAAACATACCACTCTTGGGCATATATCCAAAGGATGCTCCATCTTACCATAAAGACACTTCACCAACTATGTTTATTGCAGTTTTATTCATAATATCCAGAAACTGGAAACAACCTAAATGTCCTGCCACCAAAGAATGGGTAAAGAAAATGTGGTATACCTAGGCAATGGAGCATTACTGAGCTATTTTTTTAAATGACATCATAAAATTTGTAGGCATATGAGTGGAACTAAAAAAAAAAAAAAAGTCATCCTGAGTAAGACAATCCTGACCCAGAAAGTCAAACATGATATGTTGCACTCATTCATAAATGGATATTTAGCTGTTAAGTAAAAAATAATCACACTACAATCCTCTGATCCAGATAAAGAACAAAAATCTAGGAGGTATGAATGTATCTCCCTGGAAAGGGGAAATAGAATAATTTTTGTGAGTGGACTAGGAGTTGATGAGAATAGGAACAGGAGGGATCAGGTGTGTGAGGGAGAGGTGGAGAAAGAGTATGGGAAGAGACAAGTGGAGCAGGTGGGCATCTAGGGAGTGATATGGAATCCTACTGCAGTGGAAACTTCCTGGAACCTCTGAGGGTGACCCTAGCAAGGACTCCTAGTAATGGAGTTTATGTAGCTTTAACTAGCCATCTTCTGTAACTAGGCTAGGTTCCAGGACTGGGGCATCATCCCAGTCAGTAAACCTAAAACCCATAACCTGTCTTATCGTTAACATAAACTAGGGCAATGGTATCTCAAAGCTTGTGGGAGTGGCCAACAAGAAGTTTATGACTCAAGAGGAAGCCCATGCCCAACACTGCTTTAAATGGCCAGAATCAGGAACCTAATGGCTCAGACACATAGCATAGAACCAAACAGGACTGGCCAAAAAGGTCAATGAAGTTATTCCTACTGATATTGTGCAATACTCATAGGATCGGTTCCTATTTGTCAGAGAGCCTTACTGCAGAAACTAATAGAAAAAGAGATGTGCATTCAAACATTAGGCAGAGCATGGAGAACCCACAGAAAAGTGAGAAGAAGAGTTATAGGAGCCAGAAAGATAAAGAACACCAGGAGAATATGGCCCACCAAACTAACTAAACAGGGTTCTCTAGGGCTCACAGAGACTGAAGCAGCAACTATGGAGTTGTGCTAGGCCCTCTGAAATCATGCTGTGGTTGGTTAGCTTGAAGTTTTTGTTAAAATCTTAACAGTGAGAGTGAGACTCTTCTTTGCCTGCTCATGGGAGATTTTTTTTTCTCTTACTGAGTTGATTCATCCTTAATATGAGGGTTTGTTAATCTTATTGCATCTTGTTATTCAGAGTTTGGGTGGTATCATTGGGAAGCCTAATATTTTCAGGATGGAAATTGGGAAACAGTGGATCTAACAGAGATAGGAGGGTGAGTGCTGGAAGGGAGAAAGTTTGCAACTGGGGTGAAGAGTATAAGAAAAAAAAATTTAAAAAGAAATAAAAATGAACAAAAAAGAAAGAGAAAGGAAGGAAGGAAGGAGACAGAGAGAGAGAGAAAGAAAGAAAGAAAGAAAAGGAAGGAAGGAAGGAAGGAAGGAAGGAAGGAAGGAAGGAAGGAAAGAAAGAAAGAAAGAAAGAAAGAAAGAAAGAAAGAAGGAAAGAAAGAAAGAACGTTCATTCCTCACAGGTACCTCTGTAGACCTCAGTGACATGTCTTTTACAAATAACTCTAGATTATATTATATTGACTTAAAATTGAACATCATATTTGTATTCAATGTAGAAAATGACAGGAGGAAAGACTTTTCATAGAACTTAGAATTCGTCTTTGCTAAAAGTGTTTTCCTAGTAGAACTCTCCTCTCATCTTATTATCAAGAATTAGGTCATCTGACAACTTTTAAAATACCTTCGTAAATAAATTATCATTTAGACAACTTTGATTTATTCTCAATACTTGGGGGAAGACACGATAGGGGTGTTTCTCTTCCTATTTCAAGAATATCAGCTTCTACTGACAAGAAAGAAAGCTGTTCTTCTGGCGATGTAGATATGAATGGAGAATGACAAAATCTGCTGCATGTACAATTTATAGTGTAAAGAAAAATGTACCACATATATAATATTATTTATTTTGGTAACAAGCAAAAAAGTAGAGGTCACTGGGGTAGAGCATCCTGGAGACAGAATATTGATTTTAAAGTATGTCTTTATTATTCTCTTAATTTCTGATCTGTTGTATTTTTGTCCATTTTAATCTCTAACTTTATTAATTTAGATTACCTCTCTCCTTCTTGATTAATTTGGCTAAACTTTTGTTAGCCAATTTTGTTAATTGTCAATCTTTTTAAATAACCAATTCTTCATTTCATTGATTGTTTTACTGTTTGTTTGTTGTTTGTACCCCATTCAATTTATTCTTGAATGTATTACCTGTTCCCATCACTTTTGTGGGTATTGTTCATTCATATTTTAAAAGTTTTTCATTTATAGCATTAAATTAATAATTTTGCATTTAGTGTTATAATTTTTTCTCTTTATCACACCTTTATCATTCCTTATAGATTTAGAAATATTGTGTTTTCATTTTCATTGAATTTTAGGCATTTTTAAACTTCATTTTTTATCTCTTTCTTGAGGAAATTATCCCACAGTTTTTTATTTGAGATATATTACTTTGTGTAGTTTTTATTACTGTTGATACATAGCTTTGTGACACTGTTGTCAGACATAATTTAAATGTTATTTAAGTTTTCCTATATTTTTGCGACATGCTTAATGTCCTAAATGTAATCTGAGTTCCATGATTCATTGAGAAGATTTTGTATTCTCAAATGTTCAGGTAGAATATTGTTGTTATCTATTAGGTGAATTTGATTTATGACGTCATTAAACCCCAGAATTTTCTTTGTTTAGTTTTTTGTTTGTTAGTTTGCTTTTATGGGTGACATTTCTATTGGTAAATGAAGGATATTGAAGTCACTAGCACAATTGTGTAGGCATTAAACTGTGGTTTTTAGACTTAATGTTTCTTTTGAAACAGTGGTTGTCCCTGTGTTTACTGCATATATAAAGAATTATGATACCTTATTTGTGAAGTTTTCCTTTAATGAACATGAGGTATTCCTCTTTATCTCTTCTCTAGTTTTTGTTTGAAGTTTATTTTGTCAGATATTAAAATTGATACATCTGCTTGTTTCTTATTTCCATTTTCTTAGAACACATTTTTCTACCTTCTTACCCTCCCTAAGTTAGTGTCTATTACTGATCATGAGATATGTTTTTTAGAGGCAACAAATATAGATTTTTTTTGAGTCCAGTGTTAGTCTGTAGCTTTTTATTGGGAAATTGAAAACATTCATATTATTGAAATATTCACATAAAATCCTGTCATTTTGCTTTCATGCTTATTTGGACCTTTGAAGAGGAATTTAATCCAGTATCATGGCTGTTCTGGCAAGGGTTCATGTCTAAAGACCTTCTACATCTATGTGCTCTGGATGGAATTGAGACATTACTACATACCTTTAATCCCAAACAATGTAGGTAAGTTTTATAAATAGAAGCAGGCATATTTGAAAGTGATATCTAATTAAAGGGCAGACAAAGTGACTGATCAGAGAAAGATTTGACAGAATGAGTCCAAGATAGGATACGCCCAACTCTCATGAGAACAGACAGGAAGGAGGGACTACTAAAGGGCAGTGCAAGTAGAGAGATGGAGAGTTGAGTTTGGTGCAGTTCAGTTGAATGCAGGTGTAGTTCAGGTCATGGTGTTCAGAGGCAGTTTTTCTAAATAGAGCAATTCGGCAAGAAACCAAGAGAAACCAGTTTTGAATCAGTCGGATTGGAGAGGATTTTTGGGCTAAAAGAGATAAGTTGAACCACCCAGGTGGAGTTCAGAAAGACCGAGAGAGGGTAAGCTTATTCAGCAGTAAGTCTCAGAAGCTGAAAACATTCTAGGCCTAGGTTTGCATATGGAGGCTGGAAGCCTAATTCTTCAAACTCCGGATATAAAGATTAGATTGTATGGAGGTTAGAAGTTTCTAGGCCTAGGCCTAAGGAATAGTTAGACTAGAAATAGAAATTCTCTGGGTTTAATTCAAGCCATGTCTTCATAAAGCTTGGGTTCTGGGAGTTTGCTATTGTCCCGTTTGCTCTTTAATATCTATTAGGTGTTTCTACCTAATTTTAGGCCATTTAGTTCCCAAATAAATGACACAGAAGCACTATATATTAATTATAAGTTGTAAACCCTGTGTTGCACAGATTCTGAGCTCTTCTAAACATACCACCCTTAAAAACCACATAAATGCCTGTTGCTTACCAATCTGGTGACTTTCAAGTGGCTTCTGCTCCATCAGTCTGTCCTCAAGGCAAGCTCCTCTTGGACATATATTCGTGGTCCATCCTGTATAATGGAGAGCTCCTTCCTCCTCTGTCTTCTTCTTCCTACTCCTCTTTGGGTTGCTTCTGTTCCATCAGGCTAGCTCTCATGGCCACCTGTTCATGGTCCATACTGCTCCAGGGTGACCTCAATCCTCTTCTCTTTCTTCCCCTCCTGTCTCATGGTGTCTCTGAGATCCCAAGGCAGAAAACCTCAGCTCCAGCTACTTCTCTTCTCCCCAGCCACAGGCTGTCAGCAACTTTTATTTAACCAGTCAGAGATAATTGGGGAGCATGTTTTATACCACATCGATACAGTAGGTGGTTCAATACTTATAACAATGCCCAAGGCAGTGTGGTAGCCAGATCTCAGAGCAGTTAAATCTGCATTTAAAAACATAGTGCACAAGACTCTCCTCTAGCACATCACTTCATCTGAGGAAACAAAAACTACATTTACAAACTTCTTTTGATTACATATTTTGAAATTGATTATAGTCCCTGTGCCTTCTTGGGCATGATTAGTTTTCTCTCTAGCCATAGGTATCTTTTCCAGTATCCTTGTAGAACTGACTTATTGGTCAAAATTTCCTTAAATCTGTTTTGATCATGGAATTTTTTTTCTTTCTCCACGAATTTTGATTAGTAGTTTTTCTGTGTATATTGTCATTGCTGGCATCTCTGATCTTTTATAACATTGATGAACACTGAGGTAAGGATTTTGACTTTCAAGGTGCCCATCAAAAAATTAACTATTATTCTGATGGGCTTGCCATTTTACATGACATGATATTTCTATCTTTCATCTTTTAACATCCTTTCTTTGTTCTGCACATTTACTATTTTGACTATTATATGGTATTGAGAGTTTCCTTTTTGGTCTTGTATATTTGGTATTCTGTATGCCTCTGGTCCCTTGATTTGTATCTCTTTCCTTACAGTATTCTTTTAAAACTTCCTTGAAAGCCTTGTGCGTACTTTTTGACATTTATGATTCATAGACTTTTTATAGAATTCTAAACTTCTTGTATATTTTATTCATTATTTTTGGTTGTATTATATTTTATTCAACATATTCTTTTACTGATATCCAGTTCTTTGTGTTGTATGCAAGACCTAATATTCTCTCTTCCAGTAGATTGAATCTATTAATGTGACAATGTGACTTTCTTCGGAGCTTTTTTTTACTTTCAGTTGTGTTTCATTTTGGAATTTCTTTAGAAATTCTATATCTGCATAAAATTTTATTTTTGAATCTTAAATTGTTTCCATTAGTTATTTATTCCATTATTTATACTGCAATTATTTGTATCCTTTTAGAGTTTTTAACACATTTATTTATATTGTTTTAAAATCATTGTCTTGCATACCAGTTAGGTTGCTTACATTTGGAAATATTACTATGGTACAACTAATTCTGGGAGAAGACATATTGTATTGGATATTTTTTGTTTATTTGTTTTGTTTTGTTTTGTTTTGTTTTGTTTTGTTGTTGTTGTTTTTTTTTTTTTTTGCTGTTGTTCCATGTATTTTTATGATGGGACATAAGGATCAGGAGTTAGGTCACTTGTAGTATCTCTTAGTAAGTGTATATGTTCTCTTTATGGAGTGGATATTTGTATTTCTGTTTACTATGTTACCTTATGTTTTCAGGTCATAGCCCAGCTGAATGGCACCTTATTTAGTGGCAACTCAATGTTGCTGTTCAAATGAGGTAGCTGAAATGGTGTTTGGTCAGCTAAGATTATGTGAAGTATCTGAGCCCAGGAACAAAACTTCTGTAGAGCCAGAATAATCTTATTCCACATTTTCAGGCATCTGGAGAAGAGGAACAGGGCTGGTACTCATATGGCAGTGGTGGGTGCAATTGGAAAACCAAACTTTGGCTCACTAGGACAGTAGTGGTAATCCACTTGGTTAAGGGATATGTGCTAGTTTAGTCAATTAATATTGGTAAATGTAGTTGGGTAATACTGTTTCTTCCAGGAGATGAGGGTAAGAAGATAGGAAAGTGGGCATGGAACTGGAAGGATTGGGGGATGTTGGTGGTAGGAGCTTGGAGTGTCTATCTGGAAAGGATTGCCAAACAGGCAGTTGATACATGGTCATTAGGCAGGCATCAGGGATGGGTAGATTTTATAACTAGAGTCTGGTAACCCTACTTGGAGAGCAGGGACAGGCAAGAATGAGACACTCAGTCTTCAGGCAGGAAACAAAGTAGGAATAAAATTATAATGTCAAGTTTTACCTGTGGTTGTGACTCATTGGTAGAATGTTTGCCTAACAAAAGAAAGACCTAGATCTCCAATACACAAAACAATTTCTAAGAATGTAGAAAAGGAAGAAAGGAAAGAAAAGCATGGTGTGGTAGTATAGAACTGGAATTCCAGAATTCAGAAAAATATGGTTGGGAAAATAAAATGCCTCTGAGGATACAGGAGTTTGCCACTGATTACTGGGACCTCCATGGCAGGAGAGAAACAACTTCCATAGGTTATCTTGTGATTTGTATTGCTGTCCTTTGACAAGCACACGAACAACTGCATATACAAAATGAATAAATTATTAAATGCTGCTTAAAAGTGAATGAGTCCAAAGAATTCCTGAGTGCTTAAAGCAAGACTGGGTGAATTCAAGGTAAACCTGGGGTCATGTATTCTCTCAAAAACTCTAAGACAAGAAATTAGTTTTTAAAAAGACCTAACAAAATAAATATGCAAATCATGTTATATGATAAAAGATGATGGCTTTTATAAAGTAAGCAAATATCAAAGACGAGTAAGAGTGATAAGAAACACACAGGTAGGGAAATAGGTTCTAGTATTTAAAAGAGATTTAGAACACATTTTATTAAGGACATGCACTTAAACAATTTCTGAAAGCTGAATGTGTTACTGTGGGGATATTTAAAGAAAGATGATAACAAGCTCTTCAGTTTCACAGTACAAGAATCCTTGGTGTAGGTTTAGCATATTCAAGGCACTGTTATAAGCAATGTACTAGAGTTGAAAGTATAAAATGGATAATAATAGGAGTTAAAGTCAGGGAAGGAGGATTTATGTATAACCTTGGACCATTATACAGATATGTATCTTTGCTCTTAATGAACTAGGGACCCATTGAAATATTTTAAACAATGGTCAGAAAGGATTTGCAGTATATATTAGTTACATAAAAGAATAGGCTTCAAAATGACTTTTTCAATGAGTTTAAATGCTTTGGTAATACCCAATTCATTCCCAACATTGTTGTCTCTTGACATTTTTCTGTCTTCCACACAGACTGTCTTCTTAAATAATAGTTTTCCTAATTTTGTGAGTTTAAAAATGAAAATTCCACATTGAAAGAATGGATGAAATATTGATCTTTTTTGAATCTGGTTAACTTTTTCTCAACTTTGTGACCAAAAGTTCCATATATTTTGTCACAATCCATTTATCTGTAAATGGGCAAATAAGCTGATTATTTTTTAACTAATCTGAATAGTGTTGTAATTAAATTCCCTACTTTTTCAGTGAAGAATTTGGAAAATATATCACATATCTGGTATAATCAAGGATTCTATAATTCAATGTCCGCATTTGGTGGACATTGGAAGTGAAATTAAGGAAATTTCTTAGAGAGCAAGTGCTAATCATGATTTATATCTTTCATGGTGTGCTGCACGCCCAGATATTTCTATTCTGTGAAAATTCATTGTACACTTTTGACATGTGCAAATTTCAAAATAGACATAATTGTATTATATGCTTCTACGGTGATATTTACAGATCTGAAAGTCTCAAAATATCACCCTTTCAAAAGAGTTCTTTCAGAATATCTCTGGAAAAAGGAGAAATGTGAAAATCTAGCTTTAAGCCTCAAATTTTCAGCTGGGCATCTTGTTAACTATTTATATCATTCTTATAACATTGCTATATGAAAATAGTGCTCATAATTTATTTGAATATTGTAGTTCTGTTTATCCCTTCATCTCTGATGCCTTTATTTCTTACTGCCATTTTTACTCTTGTCTTCAGTGTTCTCAATTCTTTTTTTTTTCGTTTTCATGGCTTCATGCTGTGATGTTGCTGTTCAGGAATATGTTTCAACTTGATCAACCTACGTAACTTTGTCACTGAACAATTATGTATTACATATTCAGCTTCTCCAATTTGTTATTCTTAATTATGTATACTGCATATTTTTCAAACTTCAAACAAAATTTTACTACATGAATGCCACATAATCAGATAGTTCTCTACTTTGTAGAGATTTATTCTTGCTCTTCACAGAAAAGCTGCCTCTGAAAATCTCAGATGGTGACTGAAGCACTCCAATCTGACTGTAACAGAATAGTAGAAATACTTCAGTGATTTAAGTTGAAAGCCAGACATTGGTACATGGCTCTTGTACCTAGTATCCAGAATGTACAAATGGTTTTACCCAAATATACAAAATAAATTATCTATAGACATAGATAAATACAACAATAATCCATTATATATTATCAGCTGAATCCAGTAGGTAGTTGTTATTTTCTTCAGGTAACATTTCTGAATTTATTGCTGAGGAACCTGCCTTGAGCTTCCTGCCACCATTCATTGGTAAGAACAAAACACTGTTGTAGGAGTTACTACAGGCCACCTCTCCATATTCCTGGGTATTGTGCCTGTTCCAGCATCCTTCTCTTCTTTAGGTATTTCTATCAATACAGCTGCTGCTTGTTAACAGAAAGGTCACCCACAGCAACATCCAGGAAAGCAAGTCTTATTACAAACTTTGTTGGATCATGATTTCCTTTTCTACTATATTCACAAAATCTCTTAGTACAGCATCATAGACTCTATCAACTTCATGCCATCAATAATTTATAATTTATTATTCAAGGTTTTTTCATTCTTCATTGTGATGATGCCCTTCCTCCAAGCCATTTTCATTGCATTAGAAATGATGTTTCTTTTTTTTTTTTTGATTGTGTGTTTGGTTGGTTGGTTTGGTTTGGTTTGGTTTTTGTCTCCATTGGCAGAAATTGCAGCAATCTGAGCTTTTTTTTTTCAGGGCTTAGGTCACAGACATCGAATGCTTTTTATAAGTTTAGCAATTATGCAAAAACAACCATCAGCACACCTCTCCCGACTTGCATTGGATTAACAATTGTGCTGGTCTTCTCAAAGACCTCATTGGCAACTGAGCAAGCCACAAAGGTGGCAATGGTGGTGTCATCTCTAGCCTTTTCATTTTTGTTATTGGCTACATATTCAATAAATTTTGATCTAATACTTTTATATTTATCCTTTATTTCAACTATCTTTGCAACAGTCACCCCATTTTTTATTATTTTTTATCTTTCCCTAACTCTGTTAAATCATCACTGTTTTTACCTTTGGCAACATTTTAACTGCTACAATATTAGCTAAAAGTTCTACACCTTGCTTGAAGTATGAAAGCTCAGGCATCATGAGCATCAAATTTTAATACTTTGACATAGCCCTGAGTGAGATGAAAAGCCAGTGCCTGGGACACTGGTACTATCTGACAGAGGACTGTGGGCAGTTAAAGCATTTCTACAGACACCAGCTGCAGTGTACATGACGAGGTATGCCATCAGGAGACAGTGAGAGTTCTTGCATAGTTTTAATAATGCCTTTAACCGCATAGGAATATACAAATATTGTTTCTAAACATGTATTTGTATTTATGAACAAATACACATGCATAATTCATGTCAAACTTCAAAGAGTTTGGAAAAAAGTATAGATTCTTAACTCATCACCACAAACTATATCATAAACCTATTTTTTACTTCCAAAATTTGTGTCTGTTAATTAATATTTGAATTTTTAAATTGTTGTGGGCTATGAATGTACGGAAGAATATCTCTGGTTCTTATTCATCTTCTGTCTATAAAATATGTACACTTGAAATACCATTTTCCATGTCTTTTCCCCTTTACCATTTTGACAAATATCACTGTAGGTTCTGATTTTGTGAGTTTGTCAATTTTAGCTTACTGAAGACACAGGTACAAGGAACTATGTTTAAAATCAGCAGAAAATCATCTGATACAATTTGAGACACATTAATGCTGTATCTCTCAATGTCAAGAATAGTTTTTAAAAAGTTTATAATGTTCTCTGAAAATTGAAATTATTTACTCGGATGAAGGGAGGAAATGAAAGCCACACACAAGCGGTGGAAAAGCATGGCTTGGGCTGAGCCCAGGGAATTTCTATATAATTATCCTTAGGCCTAGAAGCTTCTGGCTTCAGTACAATCTAATCTTCTGCAAGGTCGGATCGTGAAGGCTTCAGCTTCCAGTCCCTATCTATTACCTAGGCCTAGAATGTTTCAGCCTCTGAGACTTACTGCTAAATAGGCTCACACATTTTGCTTGAAACTATGTATGGCTGATTCAAGAGAGCTATTCTGGCTCAAAACTCCTCTCCAAGCTGAATGATTCAAATTGGCTTCTGTCTATTTCTCATCAAATTGCTCTGCTTGGAAAAACTGTCTCTGAACTCCACAAACTGAACTGCATTTGATTGCATTGATTTCACTAACTGACTGGAACTGAATAGAACTGCATGGACTCAACTGAACTCAGCTGCTTTCAACTGAACTGCACCAAACTGAACACTGTACTGTCTTCATGAGCTCTTCCTATTCTCTCTGTGTTGTTCTTAACTAGGCACTCTCGTGATAGATTGGGGATATATCATCTCTAACTCATTCTGTCAAATCTTTCCCTGTTTCATCACTTTGTCTGCCACTCATTCTGACATGTATAAATGTGTGTCTGCATTCCAGCCAGAGGGACTAAAGTTGTATACTAAGGGAGTGTCTTTATTCAGCGAGATTACACAGACCTAGGCCTTTGGATGTGAACCTTTGGCAGGCCAGCCATGTTGCTGTATTAAAATTCCTCTACCACTTCCCCCTTTCTGCTTAAGCTAAAATGATATACAGTTTAATTATTACAAGGGAAACAATTATCAATCCCATAATTTTAACAATACAAATGTCCTTATGAATATCCATTGATATGACAATCCTCCATAATTGCAGTTCTGATCATCTGTCCTTCAGGTAATATCTATTTCAGCATCAAGGTTTTCCAATCTGCCACTTTGATGAACAATCTGTCTTTCTTCAGCCGGTTTGCTGACCTGTTCTCATGCAGCGGGGATCAATTTCCTGCACCATCTGCATTGCTGTCTTTCTACATCCCTTTCTTCCTTGAGTCATGCCTTTCATGTGGAATTTCCTCTTACTTGGATTGGATCTTTATCAATTTTGATGGAACCTGTACTCTCTCACCTGTGGAAGTAGAGTCAAAACCTCTTCCCCAACATAAAATATTCCTTGACTTCCATTTTGATGGTAAAACATTTTTAAAGTATACAGTTTGATATAATTCAGCAATTTTTTCTACACTCCAGTGTCTTTCAGCGAATCTTATTCCTGCTTTCTCTTTATCAAGGTACAATTAGATCTTTATGAATCCACACATATTAAAAGCTCGCATTTTTATCCTGTTAGACTAGAAACTTGGGCACTTATATTGTATGCCAAGTTCCTTGCCAGTGAGTCAGAATTCTTACCTATTTAAATGCAGTAACAATCAATCCATATTATGTAAGATGTCAACATACAGAATCTGTTAAAATAAGGATTCATTTTGTGATATTGAAGTAATATTAATCTTACCTCCTTATTGTTGTAGTAGCTTCCTTTTCCATAGGTTTATGGCTATACCTGAGATATAAGGCTTTAATAGTCTTTGATCTTCTGGTTCCACACATTTAATTTGTTTTATACTTTGTTTTACTCGATTTAGTGTTCCAGTTCAAACAAACTGTATAAATACCTTCTGAAGGAGCCAATATGAATTACAAGATTCTTGTGAAATTATATTTGTATCAGCTCCTCTGTCCACCAAGTCTTTAGTAACAATACCACTTAATTTTAATTATAATTTTGGTCACTGGTCAATGATAAAATTTTGCCAAAAATCCTATCTTCCAATACTTCCAAATCCTTCTGTTATTTCTGTTGGAGCTGTTTTGCCTTTGACATTTGGAAGTAGTCAAAAACTAAGCATTTCTGCCTCTCGTTTTAAACTTCATATTTTCTTTATGTAAATCATAATCTCAATCCTTCCCTTGAAGTTATCTATAATTACTGGATGCACAATGAATCCTTGAGATGTTAGGCTACATATTCTTAAAATTATTTCTATTGTTTTTTAGAGACAGAGGTCAATAAGTAAAGTTGGTATTTTATAGCATTGAATTTATTCCGCTAAATACAAAATATCTCACATTGGTTAATTTAAAACCAAGATGAATTTATTGTTCATCATTTCCAAAGAATAGACAGTTTAAGAGCAAGGTAGCATAATTGAAAGAAGGTGAGAGCTCACTCTGTTTCAAAGATGCATAGTTCATTCACATTTCATAAGAACACTTATGTCATTATGAAGGTGACACCACACATTCTAATCACATATCCAAAACCCTACCTATAATTATGGTTAAATTGCCATTATATTTTCCTTTTTCAAAAATGAATTTATTGTTTCATAAGTTCATACACACACATATATGTTTAATGTTCTTTGATCAAAGCATTCCCATTATTTTCTCTTATCCATGTGTAAGACAGATGTCAATTACTTGGGATGCCCAAAACAGTATTATCCCCAAAGACAGAAAAAATTTAGCAACATCTATATTGGAAGCTGGTTCTCAATTACAATTGTTGACATGTTTACTACTGATTTTTTAAATGTTTAAGAGCTTGTATTTTAACAGAATTCTAGGCTAGTTGTTCATTTTATGAATTTTCACCATTTTCTGACATTTGTTTCTGGATAACTGGGAAAACTAATGGGGATGGTCGCCTTTCCTCAACTTCATTAAGAGGTGGTGCCATAAGCTCAATAGCCTGTCTACCTTGATCTTAATTTCAGTAACAACCATAATTCTAGAATTAAACACTTTCTGTTCTTTCATTTTCTTTGCCTCTTGTCTCTCAAACTTTCATTTTATTATAGATACTTTTTCTTGTTGTACATTTATTTTTAATTGTTGTACAGTAATTTTTTAACCTTTTTGAGAGGAATTATATAAAGATTGCAGATGAAAGTATAGAGGGTTTTACTCTGTTGGTCATAATTTCAGTAAGTACTGCAGTGATTTTTTTCAAGCTACATTTCTATTCTGACAACTCCTGCCCTTGGTCTTTATGGTTCTGAAATGGAGTTTCTCATTTTGTAATGCAGGAAAGTCTGTGTATGTAATTAAAATAGTCTTTTCGGGTACCTTACTGTGATTCATTGTCTCAGGGGATCCTGCATATTTCTAAGTGTCCAGCTGAACTTCAAGAAATGATGTTTCCTCTGCAGACAATCCCAGGTGAATTTCTCATCTGTCACTCCCTGGCAGGTAATTCATGTCCTCTGTGACATTTTTGTCAGTTGTCTTCTGCTTTCTACAATGTTGGGGGGTTTTCTCCTTCTCTAATCATGTTGAGCTTTTCATACAACCACATTGGACACTAGATATAAATGTCACTTTTATTTCCTAAGATGGGGGGATGATATGAGAACCATACCCAAGCTTTACTGATATGTAGGAACAACCCACACTGGAGGAGGAGGATGGGTGGGAGGGGGTAGAGTTTGGGAAGGGGGACCAGGAGGGGTGGAGAGAGGGGACTGTGATGGAGATGTAACTTGAAGTAATAAATAAACAACTACAAAATGTATGCCTTAGGCTTAGCCCAGAGCTTTTCTATCTCTGTTCTACATATCGTTAGGCCAAGGCCTGGAAGCTTCTAGTGTTCATGCAACATAATCTTCTTCAAGTGTGCTAACCTAGGCCTAGAATATTTTAAGCCCCTGAGACTTACTGCTGAAGAAGCTAACCTTTCTACTGCTTTCTGAACTTCAGCTGAATGTTTCCACACAGATGTTCTGGCTCAAATCTTCTCTCTAAGCTGAATGATTCAAACTGGCTTCTTGTAGCTTCTTGCTGAATTGTTCTGGTTCAAAAAACAGCATCTGAAAAGCTTCTGTAAGGATGAAGACACTGTCATTCGAACAACAATGGCAGCCTACAGATTGGGAAAAAATCTTCACCAACCCCCCATCTGACAGGGGGCTAAGATCAATAATTTACAAAGAACTCAAGAAATTAAATCCCAAGAAACCAAATAATCCAATCAAAATACGGGGAACAGAGCTAAAAAGAGAATTCACAAAGGAAGAATCACTAATGGCTGAGAGACACTTGAAGAAATGCTCAACATCCTTAATCATCAGAGAAATGCAACTCAAGACAACTCTAAGATTCCATCTCACACCTGTCAGAATGGCTAAGATCAAAATCTCATATGACAGCACATGCTTGCAACCACTATGGAGGTCAGTATGGCGATATCTTAGAAAACTTGGAATAGCTTTGCCTCAGGACCCAGCCATACCACTTCTGGGTATACATCCAAATGATTCCTCACCAAATGACAAGGAATTTTCTTCATCTATATTCATAGTAGTCTTATTTGTAATAGCTAGAAACTGGAAACAACCCAGACATCCAACTGAAGAATGGATTAAAAAACTGTGGTACATCTACACAATGGAATATTACTCAGCTATCAGGAACAATGAAATTATGCAATTTGCAGCCAAATGAATGGAAGTAGAGAAGCTCATTCTGAGTAAGCTAACCCAGACTTAGATGGACGCACATGGCATCTATTCACTTATAGTTGGATTTTAGCTATATAGTACAGGATATATACTACATGCTACATATACTACATATATACAGGATATATACTATATACTACAACCAATACACCAAAGGGAGCATGGACATAGACTTTTTATTTTTCTTTTATTTGTTTGTTTGTTTTTTAGTTCTCTCTCCCTGGCAATGAGACAATTTTCACTGGTGGTACTACCTTGTAGGCCCCCAGTGTATGAGGAGGCTCTTGGCCCTCATATGACCTTTGAACTGGGGCGAGGGACTGTTATGTAGAGGCACTCCACTCCAGAAGAGTGGGATGAAAGGGTTAGGGGTTAAAAAAATAAAATAAATTAAAATGTGAAGTTTGGGTCTCTTGTTACCAATTGTCATAAACTGTTTAGGATAATTAAGAAATGCAAACTAATAGTCATGCAAGCCTCTCACTTTGTTAGGTACTATGACAGTCTGTTATAGTTATTTTCCAACCTAATCACAAATCAAGTTGGAAAGAGACAAGCAACATTTGCTTATCCTAATATAAGAGATAGATAGGGCATCTTCAAAAACCTCAAGAGATCTGCAGACTATGGCATTCAAACATGTTTTCTTAACTTCAGATTTTTTGATATTGAGACATGTCAGCTCCTGACAGCACCCTCTATTCTACTCCAAGTAGAAGATGAGCATCAAAGAATCTCCAGTGGGAGGGAGATGGTTGAATTAGTGGCAAGCCTATCTCTTGGCAAGAAAAACCCTTTGCTTCAACTGTAGAGAGAATGCTGTCCAAAAAGGACAAAACTTGAACGCAGGTAAGTCGACAGCCTAGCTCTGCCAAGACAGGGTAGGCAAGTCCTTTATAATTCCTGCTCTACAATCAATGTCTGTCAGAGAAACGGGGCCACATGACTGTAGATTAATGCTGTAATATATGGAGAGAAAATGGGAACTGTCCAGGCAGTCACTGGTATGTCATTTCTTAGTTTTAGAATCTGCGGGCCCTGCACTTCCTATATAATCAGATATATTTATCCCTCTCAGGTCTCTGAGGTGGTTGAAGAATAGATAGATAGAGTCTCATAGTTAAATTTTGAGTTGTTTAGGAATCAAGAGGGTGTTCTGGATCTAAGAAGATGTTTTTTTTTTTTTAAATTGTAATGAAAGTTAGTATGAAAGCTGAGTGAGATATAGAACTTTAAACTCATGGAGATGGATAGATAGTAGAATTTTAAAGTCAGGTGCCAAATACATATAGACTGGACATTGGGATTTTATGCTAAGCCATATAACTCTCATAATTGTGGCCTAAATATTTCTGTTTTTTTTTGTATTGCATTTATTATTTTAAGAGAAAGAGCCATTTGTTGGACTGAAAGGGGGAGCTTTTGGGGGGAAAAAGATATACCTCAAACTTAAAAAAAAAAGAAAGTGGATGGGTGGGTTGAGGCGGAAGAGGGTGGGAGGGTGGGACTGGAGTGAGGAGTAGGGAGGGGATTGCGATTGAGAAGTAACTTGAAGAAATAAAAAATAAATTAAAAAATACTTTTTTTCAACACACAATATCCATAACCCATAAAATATTTCCTATTGAAAATCACTTGCAAATGAAAATTTTAATTCCTCCAAGAGAGTCTCACTGGGGAAGCAAACTACTCTAAAATGCCATATAGATGGTCAACAGAAAATAAACAACAACATCTTAGGAGGTTCCCTGTCTGATATTTCCTTGAAGGGATTTTCCTTTTTTCTTTTCTTTTCTTTCTTTCTTTCTTTTTTTTTTTAGATTCTGTATTATTTTATTTTTCAGGGTTTTTTTTTTCTCTTTGTACCTTACATGTCCTTTGAGTATGTGTTAGGACTTCAAATTCAGGGTTTTTGTGGTACTCCTGAGTGAGCAACTTAGTAGATCTCTGCATGTATTTCTGTTTCTTGTGCTTTACTTGGTCACTTTTCCTTCTATTTTTTTTTTTGTTTTGCCCTATTCTGATGTGTTAGTTTTTGTTTTATTTTTATGTGTTATACTATATTATATTATAATCCCTTAGAAACTATATTCAGTATAGGTTATATGAGAAAATATCTATTTTAAATAAAATATAAAAGACAAAGTAGTGTTTTAAAAATAAACAAACGCACTGTTATCTAGTTTTAATTTGACTTTTGCTTCCACTGTCTTCAAAAAAA
>CAJQZJ010037394.1:25177-67838 GCA_907164525.1 Lophiomys imhausi | reverse complement strand
ATCATTCTATGCTGACCCTTGTAGGGCAGGCAGGGAATATTGATAAAACAATTATCTGTTAGCCGTTCATTTGATTTTCCATTTCAATTACGGATTGCACGAGGCAAAAGGAAAAAGATTGCATCATTGATTTTTCTACCTTACAACAGTACAGAGTTGCTTTGATGGTTATAAAATGAATGCAACTCAACCATGCTTTTAAAGGTCATATTTTTTGTCTTAGTGTATTTTTTCAAAGCTTAACATATACAACTGTACACATTCTATAAGTAAAACTATCCTCAAAACCAAGCTAAGCTATTGCCCAGGTTAGAAAAAATGTAAGTGAAAATGTTTCAGATGAGCCAATCATTCTGCAGTTGTGTCCACATTTCACAGTAAAGGACTTTGTGGGGAAACCTACTGGTAGAGAATTTTCATGGTTTTCTAAAAGATCTCGGTTTAGAGAACATAGCAAGGAATTCCTTCAAATGAATTGAAAAAGAAATCAACACATCATGATTCTTGCCTAAAGTAATTACATAGTAATAGTAGTTTGTGCAGTTTCCATAATATGCAAGGAACAGGTTTTTTTTTTTTTTAAGCAGATTATGCTACTAACCATAACTATGTTTAAACCTCACCTATGTGAAAGGCTGATAATATGCTATTGCTAGCCAGTGATCCAGGACGGTCACAGTCAGAGAAATGGTGCTGAACCTACTAAACTTCATTACGGTTCAGCGAATGGTACAGCTCCAGGGGATGTTCACATGGCCGACCTTAAAGAAAGTTCAGCCTGTGATCAAGGTTTAGTGTGCCTGGAGTAGCAACAGCACAGGAAAGGACTTCCATTTTCTGTGCCATAAGGTGCCGGTGTTGATCTTCTTAAAGCCCCAGAGTTTTCTTCCAAGACTGGATTACACTCAGCAATTAAGGTAATGAACTAGCTGAGGTAACAAAGCATAATGAGCTCTTTTGTCCTTTGAATTCTTATGAACTCCAGTCATTCACAATAGTCTGGCATGCAAAGCTTTTTCAAACCATGTAGTGCTTAAAACTATGTAAAAATGATTACTTCCATTATGCCTTCATGCTTTGACATTTTTAATTTATAACACCTATAATATTTAAGCATACTTTTCAGAACCAAAATACCCTCTCAAAGAATGTTGGCTTACCTTCTGGTAATATTTTGACATTTTGTAGAATATATTTTAATGCCTGAAAAGATAATGTGATGAATCCATTACAAATATATCAAAATATGTACACCTAGGAACTCTTCTTGGTTTTTCATTATTAAATACTAAAATTTTAGGGAAGGGTAGCGTTCTGTTATGAGAGACAATTGCCTATCTAGACACTGTTACCAGTGTTAACAATCTGTTCACTGTGAATCAAAAATAAAAAGAAATAATGAATTTTAATAGAAATTTTCTTTAAAAATAGGTTCTTTATATTTAATCTGTTTTTTTTCCTAACTGAAAATCTATTTTAGAAAAAAATTTTAATGTAGAAATTGCATTTTCTAAAATTTGCAGTCACTTTTTTTTAAACGTCTGGGCACTATTTTTTACATTTTCTTAAATCTTTGCATGTTATAAACCTTCATACTGCAGATTTTGCTGCTCTCTGATCTTTCATCTTAACACATTTCCAGCCCCAAATTTCACTTCAATCTCACCTCATCTCTCCATACTACATTAACCCCTGGCAATTGCCTTCCAAATGACCCCATTAAGCTGTAATTGCCTCAGCAGGCCTGCACTTTCGCTTGTAATTCTGTACCTCTCATCTCCCAGACGTTCTCTCAGCATCATTTCATGTTCTGGCTCCCTTCACTGAGCTCAGCTTATGACCTCGCTGCACCATGGCCGAAATGACTACTAAAAGCATAACAGAGACGGAATTCCATTACTTATTTTTAAAAGTTCTCTGGTGCCCTAATGTAATATTCTTTCGGGACTGTTGTCAAGGATACCAAGCACTGGCCATTAAAACCTTTTGTTTTCCAAGGCATTCCGTCTTTTATTAATAAATAAAGATAAAGATAATGTGCATCCAGCCGATGGAAAGTCAGAGTATGTTTGCAATTTTCTCTCTCTATTCCAACCTTATTCTGTCCACAGTGTTTAGGAAATATAGATAATAGAAAAACCCTCTTTAAAATTCTCTGTGTACCCCATAGGATCATACCAAACCAAAAAATAATATAGGTAAGAATTAACATATATCTACAGCTTTGAGACCAGTCCTTTTAAAATCTTATGTAAACTACATACTCACATTTAAGTAATCAAATGGAAACATTTATGATATTAGTTTAGAAACAAAATTTGTAATCACTCCATGTTAGAATGTCAATCTTTTATGGGCAAATGAAATTCCCAATGGACAAGCTCAGAAGAGTAGGACTAAATAACAAGGAAACCTTATTAAATCCCCTCAACTAGGTCTGTAGTACTTTAAGGCCAGCATTCACAGAGAAGGGGGGGGGTGTTAATATTTTAGTATTAGGAAAACAAATAAGTCAATCAAACACTACCAAAGAGTGAAAATGTCAAACTGCTTTATCATAAAAGCCAAGAATAGCTTCAAAAAAACTCAGTACAAAGCCAGAGTTGACATGAAAATGAAAGGGCTGGGGTTTGTGCACAATATAAACTCTTTTTCCCTATAAACCAAAGATGAAGATTTGTATCATATTTGAAACAAATTCTAAATAAAATCTATAAGGTTCTGATATATGTAAAACAAGGAACAAGACATCAGCAATAAGAAGCCTTCACAAAAACAATCCAATTACAAGGTCAAGTGGGAGACAGTCTACAAAATCCTGCAGGATAAGGCAGGCAGGCAGGCAGGCTCCAAGGGACAGTTTGCATGCAAAAGAACTTGGGACAACTAATCCCATGATGTTGGGTAATATTGGCTTCTTGTACCTTAAACTTCAACTGCTCGGGCCAAATACTGGTCCTCCTTTCAGTGAGCACCAGTAAGTTGATATGATCTGCTAAATGTTTCTAGAAAAACAGTTTTTAGGAGAACTGAAGAGACTATTTTTTGGACTAGACTATATTAAATATAAAATGAAAACATGGGTGTATGGATCGCTCCTTACTGGAAGGCTGAGAGAGACTGGATGCAAAGGGGTGAATTCTTTTATGCATGTAATAGTTCAGAAAACTGATACACTGTCAACATGAATGTTTTACAATAAAATCGGGTGCCACAGCCAGAATAGATCCACTGTCTCTGCAGGCCAGAGCATAGCCACTATTGCCTAGAATTGAGCAAAGTTGTCAACTGAACTGATGTTTAGCTTCAGTATGAAGGCCTGAAAAAGAAGAGCTAGCAAGACAAAAACTCACTGAAACAACTTTTTGAGGTAAAATATTGGCTCATATTTCTAACTCCCATCTTAATGTCAGTTACTCTATCATTGAAAGGCAAAAGATCAGTTATACATCATCAAAACACAAATATATAAATGAAGTCTTCAAAATTAGAGATATACTCTAAGAAAATGCACACCCCATGAGTTACCAACATCTCACAAGATTGTCTTGTTTCAAATTCTTCATTTACATCTCTGTGAAGACTGCAACAAAAACTTTACAGAAATCAGAAGTCACCATGTGTGGAAAAGCAGGCCTGAAATTAGCTCTCAGATGACAGGCAGAATGATCGCCCCAAGTCCAAGGCTAGCCTGGTCTACATAAAGCAGTGCTTGTTCCAAAAATAATTGATTGGTTAGTTGATTGATTTTTTTTTTAAACCCATAAGGTCAAACTATTTCTACTTCTTTTGACTAAAGAGCTATACATTAAACCAAAGCAGCAGATAACTGCAGCATGTTTCTGAAATTAACTTTAACATCCAAAACAGTTAAAAAATCCACTTATTCTCTCTGGATTCTTTTATCAGGACAAGCAATTTTGCCTACCGTTAAGTAGGCATGTCCCTTTTGATAGTATTCTGAACAAAAACTGGTTCTAGGTTTGTCAGGCTCTGCAAGCTCAAGACCAAAAAGAGGCATAAAACAGAGCCAGATGTTGGAGATTTCTCTTGTCTTCCCTGTCACTAAACAAATAAGACTCCAGGGATGAAACAGCAAAGTGGAAGAAAACTAGACTAAATATAAATGGCCTGTTTTAACAGGTATGTACATTAAACCTAACCATGCCACCAGTACCTCCCATCATAAAGCACAGAACCTAGGAGGTGCTGGATTAGTACAGTTGCTCTCCTCCCTCCTCAAACCCAAGCACTAACACGGTCCATTTTCAAAACCTTATCACAGGAGAATAACTGATCTGCATTCACCTAATTATTCTGATAATTTAGGATCTTAAGTTATGGGTTTATGAGTTAGCAGGAACTTGGGTAACAAGTCTAAGCCCAACTGCTCAATGACTCATGACCTGGGTCAATTTATTAGACCTCTCTGGACATTAGTTTCTTCAACTGAAAAACAAAATTAACTTATTTTAGTGAATGCATACAAGGGGTTATCACAGTCCCTTAGCAAAAATGTACTTAGAAGCTATAGAAGAATCAGCTAGGCTGGATGACAAAAGTCAAAAATCTGTACAACTCTCTGGATACAATAACAAAACCAAACCACTCTGAACAACTTCAGCAGAGATTCCACAAAGGAGATAGACTTGTTCAAAGCTTATTCAAACTCCATTCAAAATATCCCTTTCACAGCAATCAGAATGAGATACAAAAGAAAGAGGAAAAACAAAGAAATAGCTCTGTGATATAAATATTTCCAGCCTCTGCCCATGAACTCACAAATACATAGAACCTCCCAAAGGGTGAAAAAATACAGTTCTTCATACAGACTATTAGTCACACAAATTTACAATGTACTAAGAATATCAAAGGGTTAAAGAAAAATACCTGTTTCTTTAAATAAATATGTATCAAAGTTTTAGCCATTGTTAAGAAATTGTATACAAATAAAGAATACTAATAAACTTCTTGCAGCAAACACAAGTCATAATATAAAAGTCATATAGGAAAGTGATGTTACCCACTGTTCACACTGCAAACTGCTGAAAAGCCAACACATGAGGGAGAACAATGTTTGCATTTAGCCAGAATACTACTCAACAAAGCCATGGTGAGTGGCGCTGGAAGCAAAACAGACGCACTGACAATGCAAAGCATACAAACAAAGCATATGCAGGTATACATGTGGGCATACACAGACACACATATAGATGCACATGTACACATATGCATATATACATACACACAGAAATACACATGTACACATACATATGCATTTACACATGCATGAACACAAACACACATATATATTAATGGTTCTCAACCGTCCTAATACTGTGACTCTTAATACAGTTTCTCATGTTGTGGTGACCCCCAACCATAAAATTATTCATTGCTACTTCCTAACTGTAACTTTGCTACTGTTATGAATTGTAATGAAAATATCTGATATGCAGGATATCTGACATGACCCCTAAAGGGATCATTTCCCACAGGTTGAGAATCACTGTATACACATGTTCACATATACATACACTTATGCATTTAACACACATATACATACATACATACATACATACATACATACATACATATCCTCTATTCCAGAAATTTTCTTTTATTGCAAAGTTGTTTCCATCTACAGAAAACCTTCCTTGAAGACAATTTAAAGCCAGCATAATAAAAGACAAATGTCAATTATTTGTCTTCAGTATTTTCTTAACTACTTAAGATAAAAGATCAAAGGCCAGACCTGTGAACATGAAAAGCATAAAAACAATCTGTCTGCTGACACTCATATTTACCAAGAGTCATCTAAATGGCCCACTGTCCAAATTGCTCCCCACAGCCCAGAAATGTGTCCCACATAATTGATAGATTACTGAAAACTGTAAAGCCTTTGTTTTATACTAGGAATTTTATGCTAGCAAAATACTTTAAAATGGAGTGTGAATGCATGAGATGTCAGCAGTTTATTCAAATATGGGAAGGCCACTGGGAAGGTCTTAGAACACCTAAGCATCACACACCAATCATATCTTTTTTCTCCCTATCCTTATTCTTTCATTTCTTATTGTCTGTACAACGTATATACTTTCTTGTTCTACCATCATTCTGAACTAACCTGTTCAAACATCTTCTCAACTACCCCAGACTCAGCAGAACATACATGCTCTCAGGCTTTCCATAAATCTTGGGTTTTGTAGATAGGGCATCTTCAAAAACCTCAAGAGATCTGCAGAATATGGCATTCAAAGATGTTTTCTTTCTTTCTTTTTTTTTGGTTTTTCAAGACAAGGTTTCTCTGTGTAACAGCCCTGGCTGTCCTGGACTCGCTTTGTAGACCAGGCTGGCCTCAAACTCACAAAGATCCGCCTGCCTCTGCCTCCCAAGTGCTGGGATTAAAGGCATGCGCCACCACCGCCCGGCCAAAGATGTTTTCTTTTTTGTTTGTTTTTGTTTTTCAAGACAAGGTTTCTCTGTGTAACAGATCTGGCTGTCCTGGGCTCACTTTGTAGACCAGGCTAGCCTCGAACTCACAGTGATCTGCCTGCCTCTGCCTCTGCCTCCCAAGTGCCAGGATTAAAGGCATGTGCCACCACGCCTGGCCCAAAGATGTTTTCTTAACTTAAGATTTTTTGATATCGAGACATGTCAGCTCCTGACAGCACCCTCTATTCTACTCCAAGTGGAAGATGAGCATCGAAGAATCTCCAGTGCGAGATGGTTGAATTAGTGGCAAGCCTATATCTTGGCAAGAAAAACCCCTTGCTTCAACTATAGACAAAATGCTGTCCAAAAAGGACAAAACTTGGAAGCAGGTAAGTCGACAACCTAGTTCTGCCAAGACAGGGTAGGCAAGTCCTTCATAATTCCTGCTCTACAATCAATGTCTGTCAGAGAAATGGGGCCAAACGGCTAAAGATTGATGCTGTAATGTATGGAGAGAAAATGGGAACTGTCCAGGCAGCCACTGGTATGTCATTTCTTAGTTTTGGAAGCTGCAGGCCCTGCACTTCCTATATAATCAGATATATTTATCCCTCTCAGGTCTCTGAGGTGGTTGAAGAATAGATAGCTAGAGTCTCATAGTTAAATTTTGAGTTGTTTAGGAATCAAGAGGGTGTTCTGGATCTAAGAAGATGTTTTTAAAGTTGTGATGCAAGTTAGTATGAAAGCTGAGTTAGATATAGAACTTTAAACTCATGGAGATGGTTAGATAGAATGATAAAGTCAGGTGCCAAATACATATGGACTGGACATTGGGAATGTATGCTAAGCCATATAACTCTCATAATTGTGGCCTATTTATTTGTTGTTTTGTATTGTATTTATTGTTATAAGAGAAAGAACCATTTGTTGAACTGAAAGGGGGAGCTGTTGGGGGGAAAAGATATACCTTAAACTAAAAAAAGGGGGGGGTAGAGGATGGGGGATTGAGGGGGAAGAGGGTAGAAGGGTGGGACTGGAGGGGGGAGTAGGGAGGGGATTGTGATTGAGAAGTAACTTGAAGAAATAAAAAGTAAATTATAAAAAAAAAAATCTTGGGTTTTGTCTCTCCTTAACCCACATTAAATGATTCATCAGTTAAGAGTACTGGCTGCTCTTCCAAAGGGCCCAGGTTCAAATCACGGCACCTAAATGGCAGTTTAAAACTGTAATGGTCAGGCATGGTGGCACATGCCTTTAATCCCAACACTTGGGAGGCAGAGGCAGATGAATCTCTTTGAGTTTCACCTGATCTACATAGTGAGTTCCAGGATAGCCAGGGCTACACAGAGAAACCCTGTCTCGAGAATAAAAAATTAAAAAAAGAAAAGATAAGAAAAGAAAAAAAATCTCTCTAGCATTTACTGTGAAGAAGTTATTTCACTTCATCCAGTACAGCCACTACTGTGGTAAGTAGTGCTTGTCTCTGATCCCCATCCTTCCTTCACTTTCTAGAATCTCCTTTGCCAAGAATTATTTTTCATCTTATCTTTTGGCAAACAAAAAATCAACAATAAAGTTTGCACTTGCTGAGCACCTGCTTTACTTAAAGAATGTCCAGTGTATATTTCTCATCAATACATTCAATCATACTGAAGTTAGACATGAAAGTAAAGGAAAATGGAAATACACATTATCCCGTCTAACCACTGCATTTTGTTTGTTTGTTTGTTTGTATTGTTTTGTTGAGAGAAGTTCTGGCTATATTGCATATACTGGCTTCAAATTCTTGATCTTCCAGTCTCAGCTTCCTGAGTGCTAGAATTCTAGATATGCTATTATACACAGCTCTCTCTTGATTTTCATTCTAATTGAAGTGATAAATAAAAGACTGAGTAAAATATACTTTTCTAAATTTTATTTATGGGTATATATGAGAGTCTGCTTGTCTACATGTGTGCAGGTACCAGCAAAGACCAAAAGAGGGTGCCAGGTCCCCCTGGAACTGGAGTTACAGACAATTGTGAGATACCATGTGGGTGCTGGGGATCAAATACAAGCAGTCTACAAGATCAGTAAGTGCTTTTAGCCACTGAGTCTTCCCTCCAGCCTCAGTAAAGTCCTTTCTGGTCACCATTTTCCCACTAGATTCTTGAAGCCTACAGCAATGCATGGGACTCAACAAATGTCCACCTCCACTTTCACTCTCAGTGGTGCTGTCCAACTGAGCCACTCCATGTGCAAGGCACTTGGCTATGTACTTCACTGCATGATTTCACTCAATCCTCACAGGTACCTCCATTTGTAAAATTCAAACTGAGACATCAGGTTACTAAATTACTTCCTCAAAGCATCCTAGCTGGGAAATAGAGTAAGTGATATCCAAACCCAAACTCATACTCTGAACACTCTGAGTGTTAACTATGCCAAAAACACCATCTTAATTTGTTGCTTTCACTTTTTCCCCCTCTCCCTTGTTAAGTAAATTATATATGTGTATATGTGTGTGTGTGTGTGTGTGTGTGTGTGTGTGTGTGTGTGTGTGTATAACTATTTAATACATATACAAAAAACTTCTCTAGAAATTCTAACATCTTCCCTAAAAAAACCTCATTGCCTTTCTACATTCAAAATTCAACTTTATCCTCTTTAGTTATATAAAATCCCAGTTGATTCTTTTTGCTTTATAAACTTTCCTAGATGAGCATCATGCATTCCACTCTAGACCTAGACAGTCTCAACCACCATCCCTGGCATGTGCTCTCTCCAAATGCACTGTACTTCTGTCTAGCAGCATCTTTGTGGATTTTTGTCACTTGATATTAATAGAAACCAGTTTAATCTGGTGCAGAGCAATGATCAAGATGCTACACTAGCAATCAACTGATAATTACATTTCTAGAGAGATAACTTGGTTAGATCCTAAGACCCTTATTAGCAGATTTTTTTTCCAACCACAACCCAAATCGTCTTGTCTCCTTGAGTTCCTGTTGATACCAAGAAACTGCAAATTATGAAGAAGAAGCAGTTTGTACTTTAGTGTAATGGGTCATGTGGTTTTGCAAAGGTTTTATTTAATGTATAAGAGCCCAACCCAATGGCACACATCTTTAATCCCACTACTTGAGAGGCAGATGCAGATGGATCTCTTGTGAGTTCCAGGTCAACCTGGTCTACATAGAGAGTTCCAGGCCAACCAAGCTACATAGTAAGAACCAGTCTTTTAAAAACAAACCAAAGTGAGAACAAAACAAAGAATCTTGTCTAAGCCCGGTGGTGGTGGTGGTGGCGGCGGCGGCGGCGGCGGGGATGGCAGTGCACACGTTTAATCCCAGCACTTGGGAGGCAATGGCAGGTAGATTTCTGATTTCAAGGCCAGCCTGATCTCCAGAGTGAGTTCCAGGACAGCCAGGGTTACACAGAGAAAACCAGTCTCAAAACACCAAAAAGAATTTTGTTTAAAGTCATCTTAGAAGTAACAGGAAAATAAAAGAAAAACATTTCTTACAGTACCAAACACAGGGCATTGGCGATTAATACATGTCTATCTACTGTTTGAATGGGCAGTACCAACCTATAATCAACTGAGGCAATTCAATGGTCAGAAATCTTGGCAAATAAGCAGAGTCCGAGAGAGACTTTTGCTATAAGCCAGCCTAAGAAGGTTGGCAAAACAGGCATGGCATAGAACCTAAGAGAAAGTTGTTGAATACTGGACATTAAAGTCGTTTAAGGGCTCAAGAGTGCTGGAAGAGTTCGGAGGAGAGCAGAGTTCGGAGGCCTCAGCCGTGAAGTACACATGGGCTGAGGAGACAACAGAAGTGAGTCTCAGCTGATAGAAAAAGCCAACCTCAAGTTTAGCAGTTAAAACAGGTTGGCCACAATCTAGTGGTTGAACTAAACTGGCCACAAGAACTGGCAAACTTAGACCCAATGGATGCTGAGCTTTGAAAGGACTGTCTACAGTGACTGCTGTAACCAGACTACTAAAATCAAGTTTTCCCGCATGGACCCACGCTAAGAATTAACAACCTTTTAAGAAGGTTAAAATAGTATTGGTTAGGTGTTCTTAGATATTAAGTGTGCATAGGTATTGGGTTATAGGATATAGGTATTTGTTAAGTACTAATAAACATAAGTGTTTAAATAAAATTTTCTGTTCCGTAGTTACTTTCTGTTTTTATTAGGAGGTCTCCTTTATAGTCCAAGTAGCCCTGAGTCTTGTGATCTTCCTGCCTCACCCTCCTGATTATTGGGAGTACAGGGGTAGAACACACATAAATTGTCAGGCTGACACTGCTACACTTTTTGACATTTGTTCATTTGATTTACTTTTTTTTTTAAGTCAGTCTCCTGTTTTCTTTTTGATTCTTGAAAGCCAATAGCATGTGGTGCTCAAAAGCCGGGACTCTGCATAAACCAGGTTCTGCCCTTGGCATTAGGCTATATATCACTGGGAAATCATTTAACTTCTCTAGCTCCACTTCCTCCTGAGTCAAATTTAGGAAAACTTCTACTTCGAAGTCAAGCATTATTGTCAAAATTACATGTGTCTATAATAGTACACACCTTTAACCCAGCACTCAGATGCAGAGGCAGGCCAGTCTGTGTGAGTTCAAAGTCAGCCTCATTTACATAGTAAGTTCCAGGCTAGCCAGTAATGTGCAGTAAGACCCAATCACTAAATAAATAAATAAATAAATAAATAAATAAATAAATAAATAATAAAATTTGGTGGATTTATGTGTATGAAGTACCTACAATTATGGGTGGTACACAGCAAGCACATTCCATAAATGGTATTGATTTTTATCTTATTTTAAGTAAGGTTGAACCTTTCACATACAAATCACAGTTATTTGCATCTCCTTTTACTGTGTTTTATATCTTTCACCAGTGTTTTATTGAATATGGAATATATAGACTGGCATAAATCATTAACAAAAATCTTAACAGAAAGCAGGCACAATTATTTCACACACACATACAAAAACTAAAAAGCAGGGGCTGAGGAGTGCACTCAGCAGTTAAGAGCACTAGTTGCTCTTGCAGAGGACTTGGATCCACATGACATCTCATAACTGTCTGAAACTCCAGGGGATCTGACTCCCTTTTCTGACCTGGGCGGCTATCAGGTATGCACATGATACACAGACAAAACACTCATACATATAGAATGATTTTTTTGAAAAAATTTAAGTAAAAGTAATTGATATTAAAAGTAGGTCTTAATTAAAAGCCTACCAACAATATACTTTTTAAGTGTGTGAAAATGGGAACTGGAGAAATGGTTCAATAACTAAGAGCACATACTGCTTGCACAGAGGACTACAGTTCAGTTCCCAATACAGGTAGCTCACGACCTCCTGTAACTAACTACAGCTTCAAAGGATCTGACACCCTCTTCTGACCTCTCCATGCACTGTTCAAACGTCCACAAAGACGCAGTCACACATAATTAAAAATGAAAATAAATAACTTTTTAATGTGGGAAAGTTAAACTTTGCAAGAGACTTATTCCCACCTGCCCAGCTGTATTTCTCAGTTTCAGCTCAAACCTTTCCTGTGTCCAGGGACCTTCTCAGACCACTCTCTGTCTCCAGCCTCCCATGGCCTAGTCAGCCTTTCTATGATGATACTATTTTATGTACTGACTGCCTTGGCATCTAATTGTATGGTCTTTGAAGGAAGCACAGTTGTATGCCAAGCACACTGATGCACACACAACAGAAGAATATTTGACTCAGAAAAAGCAAGTAACATTTATCCATTCGATGATATTGTTACAGTTAAACTGAAATTAGGACCTTCATATGGTACATATAGGAATATGAAATCGCACAGTCACTCTGGAAAACAAATGTATCAGTTTATTGGAGATTAAGTATGTAAAGCCTTCATAGGACCCCACAATTCAATCTATGAAATTTGAAAATGTGTCCACACAAAAATGTATGCATAAATATTGATCCAAATATCATCAAGTGATAAAAGAATAAGTATCAGCCAATGTAAAATTACTATGTGATGAAAAGAAGCTACAATATGAAAACACCATGCTAAGCAAAGGAAGTCAACAAAAGACCACACACTGTAGGAGTGCACTGATATGAAATGGCAGGATCAGACAACTCCATAGAGATAAAATTCAGTGGTTTCCCAGGGCTAGGTAGAGAAGAGGACTGGGAGAAGACAGAGGGTGACTGCTGATGAAACGGGGTTCCTTCTGAAAGGGATAAAGACATATAAAATGCAGATTTGTTATGGGGACATGATTCTGGAATATGCTAAAAACTGTAAAATATTCACTTTAAAGGCATGAACTGTACAAGTGTGCTAATATATCTTATTTAAGCTAGTATTGTAAAAAGTTAAGCAGATAAAAATATAAACTGAGTCACGACATTTGGCAATGAAGAACAGAAGTACCATCGCTTCTCTGCTGAAACTGGCCTACTTCATTCTGTCTTCACAAATACAGATGGACTAGAAGAATTAGGCATTTGCCTTATTTTCTTTTGGTCAACATTCTCATACAAACCTTATTTCTAATAACTATGGGCCTAGATCTGCATGAACCTTCACTCTGCAGGGCACAACACTGCTTCTTAGGACAATGGTCAGGTAAGAGAGGTGACATGAGACACATCCATTCCGATTTAACAGCAATGAGTGCAAAAAACAGGAAAACACACAGCACCATTCTGGTCCTTCCTAAATACTTGGGATTCACTTGTGTTCTATGGCAGCCAGAGTTCTAATTCTTTCATCTTCAACTTCATTATTATTCTCTATATTTTATGCTACTGGTTCACAAAATACCTTAACACCTTGTACAACAATGGTATACTAAGTACTAATCTGGACTTAGAAAAGGTTGATGTGTGTCTTTTACCCTCAACCTAGAACGTTTTGGTTTAAAGTACTCTACAAGTCACCTTTGAGATAAGCTACATTACAAAACTGTCACAGAGAGTGAACAGAGCAGAAACAGGAAAGGACTACACTTCAAAAAAAAAAAAAATAATTCAGTTGAACCAGTTCTGCATTTGTGGGCTGTGCAATCATACGCAGGCCAGTTAACATCACTAATCCTCAAATATTCTAGCTTATAGAATTAGGGTAGAATAAATTCACAGTGGTACACATAAATTTTTTATATTGTAAAAATTCAGTATTAACCACCTACTTTCTCCCTTCCCTGATCATATTTCAATAAGCGGCCTCCAAGATAAACTCAAAGGTTATATTCCTTAGGCCAAGGTGTACGCTGGAACATCAGAGTTAACACTCACAGTAGTAATGACTATTGTAGCTGCGACTACAGAAGATCCTGGGAAAATATAACAATATGAAGATTTTTTAAATCTCATCAAATTCTCTCACAAAACTACACAGAACAACCAGAGAAAAATGAAACTAGAGGTAACATCTTTTACAGAAGAAAGAAGCTAGAGATCATCCCCACAACCTCATGAATAGCTGAATGCAGCAGTAGTAGGAGAGGTACAGGAGACCTCACAAACATAGATCCCAGAACTCACCATTAGAACACACCCAACAGGAAAAGAATCCTAGGCAAATGAGTCTGACAAGAACTATTGAGACAGGAATGCCACCTTTCAAGCTCCACCTATGAAAGAAAAACTATCCTAAAAACTAAGAACAAAGCAATACAACTATTAATCTGATCTCAGAATACAGTAGTTTGTACATCTTCAACAAGATATAAATGTTCTATGTACCTTATCACAAGAAACAACAAAGCAAGAGTTAACTTCCTATGATAGTCTATAGTTACATTGAAGCCATCTTAGATATAATATACTACAAAGTAGATTAGCATGGTAATTTTTTTAGGAACCAATTTTTTTAACATAAACGGGGCAAAAGTATAAAATCTAATAGACAAACTTTGTAATCTTAACTTGGAATTATAATGATCAATGTGAGCTACATTTGTTGTTTTTAAGAAAATAAAAGTAGCAACCTTTTTTTGTTGTTTATTCGAGACAGGGTTTCTTTGTGTATCCCTGACTGTCCTGCAACTTACTTTGTAGACAAGGGTGGCCTCTAACTCAGACATTCGCCTGCCTCTGCCTCCCAAGTGTTGGAATTAAAGGTAAGTTCCACCACACCCATGTAATAACTTTTTTGTGTTGTAGGAATTGCAGTAGCAGTAATACCTTTAAGGTCCATAATATGGTCTTTATATATCTTTCCTCAATAAAAAGAACCACGGCTTTTTGTGGTTCTCAGGTCTAGCCTCAGGTCTGGTACAGGCAATGTCCAAGATGAGCATGGCATAGTTTGTTATGGCAGAAAGCAAGCAGTTATAAAAGCTAATAAAGGAATCTTGTCAATGTGACACAGGCGCCAATGTGAAGGGAACCCCACTAGACAAACATGCATAATTTCAGAATCAAAAGAACAATGCCCGTATCTGAATAAAAACACACCATACACACTACACACACACACTCAAAGGAAGGCTCCAATCAAACAGAAAAGAAAAACAGGAAACAAATTAACTGTTATGTACATCACTGGAGACTACTGAGGCACCATTTCATCACTCTGGAAACTGGTAATTAAGGAAACTGATAATTAAAGGCAAAGAATTATATATTCTATACTGATAAATTGTATTTCAGCATGACCAAACAGTCCCAGTAGACAGGTTAAGTTCAGAGTTCTGGAAAAAGAAGAGGTTAGAGGCAGGGAATAAACAATGGATATGATCCAAGCATAGTATACAGAATTCTTAAGAAAGAATTTTTTTTTTAATTCTGTTAAGGTTAGCATAGTGGTACCTGCCTTTTATATCAGAACTTAGGAGGCAGAGACAATCTGATTTCTGTGAGCTCAAGGCCAGCCTAGTCAACAGTGAGTTCTAAGCCTTAAAAAATAAATAAAAGGTTTAGCTAAAAAATACAGAAGGAAATTGGAAATTGACATACTTCAACTTCTAAGAAATTCAGTTTAATTTCAGCACTGAGTATTCATGTAGGATAAAACTCTGAGTTGGAAAATAAGGAACAAATTTACTACCCAGCAAATATCATCATTAGTACTAAATAGTGTTAATTTAAATATTGTTTTTACAAAAAGAAAATCAAACATTGTGGTTGGTTTGATGCAACATAAATCTAATCAAACATAGAAAAAAAATAATGCCATGGAGAAATAATCAGCAAAATCCAGAATATGGTACATTCAATAGGATAGTCATTCTGCTTGGAACTTGATTCAAACTATTCTTAACTCTCCCAGAAAAAAAAAAAAAAAATATATATATATATATATATATATTTATTTATTTATTTATTTTAGGCAATCAACAAATCTAGAAAGGTATCACAAGTTAGAAATTAAGGTGTTACTAATTGAAGTTTTGTTAACTTGGTGAGGTGTGGTAGTGAAACTGGCTTAAAGAATATGTCTTGTTTATGATACAGACTTAAGTATTTAAGGATGAAATGACATGGTGTCTAGGAATGGTTTTGAAATATTCAAGCAAGAAAAAATTACATGTGAGATACAAAGCAAATATAAAATATAAATTGTTATAGCTGGTGATGAGGAGGTCACAGTGTTCTCTGCTTTGTATATTGCAAACTTCTATAATAAAAGGTTAAACATAAACTAGTAAAGAAAACAAAACACTGTGAGCTCTAAAGTCAGATTTCTAGTCTGGAATCCTAGAGAAATGAATCTGGACAAGAGGTTTAACTTCTTCCAACAGGATCTCTATCTGTTAGATGAGGGGAAGCAACCTTCCATTTACTCAGTCTGCCTGAGACGACACACGTGGGGCAGACATAGTGTCTGGAACATGGGGACCAATACAAAAAAAAATCATTATTAGTACTAAATAATGCTAGTTTAAGATGATAGCAAAGGCACCTGAATAGTTCTTTGTTTAAAAATTGTGTTTATTTTCTGTAAAATTATATTTCATTTTCAAATCCACATTAATAGAAATACAAACCACCTATAAATAACTACTTCTCCTTTCCTATCATTCACCTCTTTGAAAATGAATAAATACAAGCATTGCTACCCCCAATAAACACATAAAAGGTTACACACTTGAAATTTTGAATTGTTCTTCAATTAAACTTCACTAACCATGGGCCTAGAGTTATGGTTCAGCAAGTAAGAACACTGGCTGCCCTTCCAGGGAAGGGACCTGGGTTCAGTTCCCAACACCCACATGGTAGCTCACAACTGTTTATAACTACAGTTCTAAGGGATCCAATCTCCTCTTCTGACCTCCACAGACATCAGGTATAAATGGAGTACACATACATATACACAAAACATTCATATATAAAAATAAATATTTAAAAAATGGGTATCCAAATGTTATCAATGTTATCTATAATTCTTCATAGTTAGTTGGAAAGTTAATTTTTCATTAAAAATAAAGAGACAAAGACACATATGACCAAAACAGTGTTTGCCTAGGATGCCTGAAAAGCTAGGTTGAATCCCCAGCACTTTAATGAAAAAAAAAAAAAAGAAACACAGCTAACAGAAAATCGAATAAATATACATATAATTTTTTTTCTTTTCTACTTAAAGCTAAGATATATTTCTCTTGTTTCTAGACAAAATCATGTGAAAGTTCATATTACATTTCATGTTTTATATTATACAAAACACCCCTTTTATAACTAAAAATTATACTGAAGTCTGGAGAGTTGAGGCAACTGATAAATTTTCCTTTCACTTTTAATCAGGCTTCTTGTTGTAAGAGCTCAGCAGACAGTGACGTGAGACACTGCCTCCCAACTTCGGTTCACCTTTGCAGTTCCACAAGGGACACCACGTCAAGATTGTTCAGCTTTTTTGATGAGTACTGCGTGGGTAACTAATGTGTAAATGCAGATACGTATACAAAGCAGTTTTGACAGTGATGTATTGCAACTGGTTCCAGATGTCGGTAAGGGTTGCTCGGCCAGGCATCTGGGGCTCTGCTGCCACAGAGCAGCCCAGAGCCACACCACTGTTCAAACCAGGGTGCTGTAATTCTCCCATTAGAATCTTCTCTAAACTATTATTGCACTCCTCTCAAAATAATACAAATATTTCCACTGTGCTGGTCATGTTGTAAACATAAAGACAGCTTGGCTTTCTAAGGTAAACTGCAGAGAAAACTGATGCAGTATTAAAATGTAGTGTATATTATTCATCTGCTATAAAAAGACTTTTATCTAAATTATACCAAAACCTCAATATGCACAAAAATTTAAGCAGCCCTTTACCAGAAAAGTAAATGGGGGGGGGGTTACTCACATAGATCTAAATCCCTTAAAAAGAATCAACATGGGATATCTATCAAGGCAATTTTAAGTTATATCATCAACTTTACTTTCTTTCCTGTTGCTGTCTACATGAATGGCAGGGCAGCTGTTTGTCACAGTCTACATGAATTCTGAAATGACCTATTTTCACAACACAATCCTGAGAAAGAAAACTGACAAACATATGCATAAATGAAATTTCTGATCCATGGACTAATGAAATGCAAAAAGGTGCACACAACAGTTTCAAGGTGAAAATACATTATTAAAGTTGTGCAATAAATGGCCTCAAACCTTTAAAATTGGTAAAGCTACATTTCCTACATGAAAAATGTTGTAGCACAGCTCCAAGATAAGCATTTGGCCTGATGGGAATTCTTTAAAACAACCTGCCTGTCTCCCTCTTCTTTCAGTATCCACCTCCCAGCTCCAATCAAAAACAGTTCTCAGGGGATCACCTACTGCATGCTTACCATTTGGTTTTGATATAAGGCATTTCTCACTGATCAAGGGGATTGATTACTGATCAGGAAGCATGTGTTCTATTTACCCTAGAACAAAGAAGGTGACTTTACCTTTCTGATTTTCACCACCAATCAAAGGTTTGAAAATAGTTTAATAGAAATACAGGCAAACAAATCCATCTAAATGTTCACAATTTTGTTTCCTTTTACTTTTTTTGTTTTGTTTGTTTGTTTTTCGAGACAAGGTTTCTCTGTGTATTCTTGGCTGTCTTGGATTCACTTTGTAGACCTGGCTGGCCTTGAACTCACAGAGATCCACCTGCCTCTGCCTTCCAAGTGCTGGGATTAAAGTCATGCGCCACCACGCCTGGCAACTGCAGATAGCTGTGAACTGCCATGTGGGTGCTGGGATTTGAACCCAGGTCCTTTGGAAGAACAACCAGTGCTCTTAACTGCTGAGCCATCTCTCCAGCCCTCCTTTTACTGTCTAATAAGCTGAATACACTGAATATTCTAAATAGATCATAAAACTTTTAATCTGGGGAAAACCTTGTGGTCAATAACTTCCTGTTATGAACAAGTTGTTTCACTATATCCCAAAGTCACTGTGTGTGTGAGTGGTCTGGTAGAACTTAATGCTAATCAAGGTTTGAGCCATTTGACTGGTCATGGATCAAGTTTATTTCCAACCTTGTATTTAGATGATCAACCAGTAAAATTTCTAACTGGCTTAGAATACACTGATGATAGTTATGACCTCTGAAGTATTCACACATCTATCCCACTTCGGGCTTTGTTATGACTAATCTCCAATGACTGAGATTTAGTTTAAACATAATACTTTTAATTGTTCAAAAATTAGTTATAGCTTAAAAGTAGTTTTTGAACTACAGAGACATAGATTTCTAATTGCTTTCCTGGCTCTAGCCCACATCCCCTGGATATACACTCTTAATAAATTACATATTCTTCTAAATAAGCAATAAGCATACATGTATGTGTTTGAAGTGATTTCTACATAAACTATCACTTACTAGGAAACTTTACTGAGGTTATACAATATATGGGCCACATGTACCCTAGGCCAGCTATGGATGTGCTCAACACAAAATCACAAACTGACTTAGAGAGACTTTTTAATTTATTGTTGTTGTTTCTCAAGTGAGTGGTGATGGTGTCATGTCTTGATGTCAAAGGCAAGACACACCTCACACAACTTAGATTTGGAAGGTCAAAAACTAAAATTCTTGCCCAGTAAATATATGTAAATATATTTAACAAGATTACTTTTGTAGCTATCTTGTCAGTTTATTAATAGCCCCAAATAAGCCCTAACATCAAAAGCACTTTCCCACATACACAAAAAAATTAAAACAAAATAGAAGTTACTTATAGTCAGCAAAGTTGAAGTTTTTTTTTTTTTTTTAAAGATTTATTTATTTATTATGTATACAGTGTTCTGTCTGCAGGTATATCTACAGACCAGAAGAGGGCACCGGGTTTCATTATGGATGGTTGTGAGCCACCATGTGGTTGCTGGGAATTGAACTCATGACCTCTTGAAGAGCAGCCAGTGCTCTTAACCGCTGAGCCATCTCTCCAGCCCCCAAAGTTGAAGTTTTGAACCACTGACAACTGTATTTAAACTATATCTAGCAGTTAAGATACAGGGGACTGAGTTTAGAATAATGATATAGGGAAGGAGATGGATTATGCTTCTGGTTCTCGAGACCTAAGTAATTCCAAAGCCATGTTCTGTACCAAATAATATTAGCACCAATGGCAAAGTCCAACCACTATAAAAAGAATCTGGGAACACCAAGAAAATCTGGATGTTATATACTCCCTAACCCTATTTGTAGGTCCTCATCCTGGAGAAATTCTTCTATGCCAACAAGAATAATGTTCTAGTTAGGTTTCTGTTGCTGTGAATAAAGACTGTAACCAAAAGCAACTTGGAGAATAAACAGTTTATTTTAGTTTGCTGATATAATCCATTATGAAGGAAGTCAGGGCAGGAACTCAAGGCAAGAGCCTGAAGACAAGAAGGCAAGCAGAGGCCATAGAAGAGTATTTCTTACTGGCTTGCTCTCATGGCACTCTCAGCCTGCCTTTATATAACCAAGAGCCACCTGCCTGAAGGTGGCACCACATTCAGTGGGCTGGACTCACCCACATCAATCATCAATCAAGAAAATACCCCATACACTAGCCTACAGATCAATTTTAAGGAGGCATTTCTCAATTGAGGTTTCTTTTTGTGTTGTTACAAAAAAACTAAAAAGGCCAAATGTGGTAGAGATATATTTACTTTGTTTTGTTTAAGATTTAATTTGTTTGTGTGTCTGAGTGTTCTGCCTGCATGTATGTATATCACCACTTGTGTGCCTGATGCTTGCAGAAGTCAGAGAAAGGTATCAGATACCCTGTAACTGGAGTTATAGACGATTGTGAGCACCAACTATATTTATCATAGCAAAATGTCTGAAAGGATTATACATTCTTGACCACCCTGAGATCAGCCAGCTCCGTCACTGGTCTGGAGAGGAGCTCTGGCTAGAGATCTAGCCCAGGAGCGGATCCAGCCCACGGCTCCAGCCACAGACCAGCGGCCCCACCTGTCTGATATCCAGCCTGCACTCGGACCTGTACACCCAAGAGGGAAAAACAGCCGCACCACAAGAGCAAAGGTAAGTGAGATTATTTTTTCCGGAGTTTCCAACATGGCGGCACAGTGTGCACTGTAGCGGAGAGGTAGAGACCTAACCCAGTCACAGCAAAGCAATTAGGAGCCAAGACTGCCTGCAAACAGAGCCCGAGACAGTGTGTTCTCCACAAATACTGGGGCGGGTGGGTCACTCACCCTAGCACCCAAGTATCTGAGGCAGTCAGCAACAGGCGCACTAAAGCCGGCATCTGTTGTGGGTGGAGCTCCCTGCCTGCATAGTCAGCCTAGCTGGGGAGCCAGAACGACTGGGTCAGTGAGAGGAGAACACAGACCCAACCACAGCTCTACCTGCCTTTCTAAGGAGACCTGTCAGCTCCCAGGTCCTCAGAGGCTAGCCCTCTCCCCACTCCAATCCCCTCTATATTGGTCCAATTGGGTCACAAGCAGTTGAGGAGAGAGGCAGCCACCCTCCTCTCCGAGAGCCAGTCAATCTATTACAGGAACCTGCCCGCCATCTGGAGGAAAACACCAGGAACTCAGGATCAGCCAACCTCCAGGGCAGGGAGTTTTCCTGAGCACCAAGGTCAGGTAACAAAAGAAACAAACATAACACCTGGGTCCATCAGATGACAAAAGGTCAGCGCAAGAACATGGTAAAAAAAAAAAACCCAAAACAATAGGATGTCTCCAGATCCTAGCAATAATGCTACAGACAACTCTGGACAGCCGAACACAATTGAAGCAAAGGAAAATGACCTTAATCCTACGCTTATATTAATAATAGAAGGCCTAAGGGAGGAAATCAAATACCTCAGAGAGCAACAACAAAGTACTGCAAAGGAGGTGATGGAAATGAATAAAGCACTTAAAGGAATGGAAGACCTGAAAAGGTAAGTTGAAGCAATGAAGAAAATCCAATCCGAGACATCCATAGAACTGTAAAACTTAAGAAAAGAATAGGAACTACAGACACTAGCATCACCAACAGAATACAAGAGATGGAAGAAAGAATTTCAGGCTCAGAGGATAAAATTGAAGAAATTGATACATCTGTTAAAGAAAATGTCAAATCTAAAAAAGTCCTGACACAAAATCTTCAGGAAATCAAGGACACAATGAAAAGACGAAATCTCAGAATAATAGGAATAGAAGAAAGAGAAGAGTCCCACCTCCATGGACCAGAAAATATCTTCAACAAAATCATTGAAGAGAATTTCCCAAATCTAAAAAAAGAGATGCCTATAACTGTACAAGAAGCTTACAGAACCCCAAATAGATTAGACCAGAAAAGAAAATCTTCCCGCCACATAATAATCAAAACACTGAATGTAAAGAACAAAGAAAGAATTTTAAAAGTTGCTAGGGAAAAGGGTCAAGTAACATATAATGGCAAACCTATCAGAATCACACCTGACTTTTCTTCAGAGACTCTAAAAGCCAGAAGGGCCTGGACAGACATCTTGCAGACCCTAAAAAACCACAAATGCCAGGCCAGACTACTATTCCCTGCAAAATTGTCAATCAACATAGATGGAGAAAACAAGATATTCCATGACAAAGCTAAATTCAAACAATATCTATACACAAATCCAGCTCTACAGAAGATGTTAGAAGGAAAACTTCAACCCAAAGAGGTTAACTACACACAAGAAAGCACAGGAAGCAAATAGCATGCCTGCAGCAAAACCAAAAGAAAAGAAGCTAACTCACACACTATTTCCACCAACATCAAGATGGCAGGAAGTAACAATCACTGGTCATTAATATCTCTCAACATCAATGGACTCAATTCCCCAATAAAAAGGCACAGGCTAGCAGAATGGATGCGAAAACAGAATCCCACATTCTGCTGCTTACAAGAAACACACCTCAGCAAAAAAGATAGGTTTATACATTCTTAACAGTACAATGATTATGAAGCCCATCTGCACAGTAAAATACTATAACGCAGTTAAAACATATGAAATTAATTCACAGATATCAAACTGAATACACTTGGGGGAAATGGTGAGTAAAAAGAATAGGGTACAAAAGATTTTTACAATATGTGTGCTTTTTATATATTATTTTATATCAAAACTAAAATGCTATATAGGTACATGTGAAAACACTCGAAGTGTACAGGAAAAGGTTACATACCAACTATAGGACAAGCACTCATTTTGTATGAGCAGGAAAGCTAGTGATCTGAAGGGAATACTCAACCACATGTAATTTCGGTCTTTCCTATTACTTTTGTTGTTTATTATCATTCTTGCTAGTTTTTTTAGAGCTTAAAGGTTATGAATGCTGGGCAAGTCCTCTACTGCTGAGGTACCCCAGACCTTTCTCTTTTCTTTCTATTTTTTTTTTTAAGTATTAATTTTGAGACAGAGTCTAAGTTGCCCAGGTAGACTTTGAGCTTGCAAACCTACTACCTTAGTCTCCCAAATACTTGGAATTACAGATCTACTCCACCAGGCCCAGCTTATAATGATGTATTAATGAAATAAATAAATATCTAAAGCAGATATAGCAAAATATCAATATTCATTAAATTTAACAGGAATATGAATAACTGTTTGAAATATTTCACGATCAAAAATTAAAATAAAAAAGTTCCATATGCCCCAATGACCTCAGTTCAGAGTGACCAATCAATATCTCACTTTTTGTGTACAGATAATTTTGTTAGGTTGGAATTGTGCTCATAATTTCTGAGGGACAGAATAATCTCTTTTAGTCAGGTCTTCACACAGGAAGCTGAAGTGCCTAAGGACTTAGGGTTTATGACATCACTATCATTGTGTTTCTGTAGCATTCCTAAGATATTTACAATGTAAAAAAATTCCCCTAATCTCTAACGACCCAACACCAACTGGTGAATATTCCAGAAAAGCTTACAGTCACTGTGCATTTTAGGTTTGTTTGTTTGTTTTACATTTTTACGTGTGTGTGTGTGTGTGTGTGTGTGTGTGTGTGTGTGTGTGTATAGACAACTTACAGGAGTCAATCTTCTATAATATGGGTTTAGAACTCAGAACTTCAGGACTTGGCAGCAAGTACTTTTACACAGTGAGTCATCTCACCAGCCCATCACCATGTACTTTAAATAATTTGCATTCTAAAATAAGCAATTTTTTTTTTACAAATAAAGAAAACTATTTTTGTGAAAGAACTGAGCAATAAAAACTATGCCGCATTCTCTGTATTATATTCAATTCCAACAGTTTTCTCCTGGAAATAATGTTCTAACGTTTAAAATGAGTTAATATTAATGTTATTTGCCTTTCTCATTCAAAGATGCTGTAAAAAAAAACTTAACCAACAGAAAACTGCTACCCACACAGCTAACATTTAGAAAGTATTTTCAGGATCTTCTAAGAAAATCCCCAAATTAGATGTCAAAACTAAGGGAAGTCATAGTAAGCTTAGTGATATGACAACCAAGGATGATGTTGTAGAAGGCCAATATTGAGAGCAACCACTGTCTAGCACAATCTAGCAAAAGCAACAGTGGCATGAGGACACTCCCTAAACCAGTGACTTTCCAGTGTGACCAAGGATTCCAGGTGGCCACCTCTTGGAAGCATATTCTGAGTTCACTTCCTGAGGACCACCTCCTAAAAGCATCTCCTGAAAGCCACTCTAGGTCTGCAAGGTCAACCTGAGATGTATTTCAAAGTATTATGAAGACTCAGGTTGTCCTTTTTGCTCCCATTTTTTCATGTATACAATGAACACTGTAGGAAGTGATATGAATTATAGTATCATTATATAACAAAATGTAGACAGATATGAGAATCAAGGTACAGAAGCCAGACAGAAAAGAGATTGGCAAAAAAACACAAAACAATATCATTCTTGTAACTAAATTTATATTTTGGAAAATACTGTTTTCCATTTTTAAATGTTATTTATACCAAAATGCAATTGTTTTAGTACTATTACTTTAGAATTAACTAGTAAAATTGTTTTATTTCTAATGTAGCAAATACCAACAGATATAATCAATGTTCACAAAGGCTCTCTGGAGTTCTCAGTAATCCTTAATGATCCATGGAAAGTGCATTAAAACAAAGAGTTTGAGGACCAGTGCCTAAATCACCGAACTGATAGTGAGAATTAAATGGCTAATGCACTGTACTTTTCCCTGGGCCAGTAACAGGATCAGACAATGAGAGTTACCACTGTTATTACATAATTACAGCAGGGCCACTAGAAGCAATGCTGAGACCAGGCATTTGGAGGGACTTTCGTTTTGTAGTAAACAATAAATGGGATGGGGGAGAGACAAGAATCATTAGTCAAACTGAATCTATCATATAGGCTTCTAGTATAATAGATCCCTTTACTACCTAGAAAGGGCTTGTGGACTTCTTTACAAACTGAGAAGGCCTAGGAGTAGACTTAAATACACTCAGGAGACTACTAGAGTTCTCTTAGCCTTGCAGATGCTCAAGTGTCCCAAGCACAACCATTCCATTCTAATTGTCATTCTCCATCCTTAAGAAGGCATACTGCCCTGGAATACAGAATCGATGAAGCATGGTGGAACAAAAGAATGGGAAGGGTCTTGCACAATCAAGACTCCAAATCCAGCCTACTTCACAGATACTGAATACAGATCAACAGGTACCAAGACAAGGCAAACTGGGCTGAAATTTTCACACTGGTGTTCCACACCTCTTGCACACTTATCTGATTCCCTGCCTTGGTTTCCTTATGTCTCATCAAAATCCTTGGCCTACTTGTCTCTAATCAAGTTGTCAGCAAATTCTTTTAATGTTTCCAGATTCTAAACATCAAAATAAAAACATATTGAACCCCTTTGAATACTAAGAAATTTATTTTTAAAAGACACTGTACCCAAAGAAAGTACCCCAGAATGTTCACTGAGGCGCTCCTGGATTATCTGACCTTTAAACACATTCTCAGAAATAACTTGACATGCCAAATTTTTCCTCAGTTTAGCACAGAAGACATTAACACTGTCACCAGAAGAAAATGTAATCTCTCCTTTAAAAGATCCATATGAACATTTTAAATGTTAATCTAGGTCTTTTTAAAAATATTTTGGTGGAGCCGGGCGGTGGTGGCGCACGCCTTTAATCCCAGCACTTGGGAGGCAGAGGCAGGCGGATCACTGTAAGTTCGAGGCCAGCCTGGTCTACAAAGTGAGTCCAGGACAGCCAAGGATACACAGAGAAACCCTGTCTCGAAAAACCAAAAAAAAAAAAAAAAAATATATATTTTGGTGGACTGGGGAGATGGCTTAACAGTTAAGAGTACTGGCGTCCTGAGTTCAATACCCAGCAACCACATGGTGGCTCACAACCATCTGTAATGGATCTGATTCCTTCTTTTGGGTGGGTGATCACTCATATACATAAAAATAAATATGTTTTTTTTAAATAAATAAAATAAAATTATTGTTTCAAAATTAATATGAAGCCAAAGATGCTGTTACTATGGTGATGCACTGATGCAGAGAAAGCACAGAATTACATTGAACCTGCTTTCTGCACAACATCTACAGAGCAGCCAAAGTCAAAAAACTAATCAACAACAATTTCACCATCCGGTTATGACAGCTCCTTAGTGATGTTTTTATAAAGCTTGGTGACTGAGGTAAATTTGACAATATTTATAGTCAGCAGTAATGTTCATTATTTTGCTGCTAGGACAAAGAAATATTTATTTTACTCTTTCTAATGCTGTATTTGTGAGTTCAAACACCACAGAGCACCATTGCCAAGCGACACATACAAGATGAACATGAAAGGTAGAGTACCAACAAAAATGCACATTTTTCTACGTCAGCAAAACAAACACACAAGTACATACCCAAACTAAACAGCTGGCCAAGCATGGTGTATAGCCAGTACTTGGGAGGTAAAGGTAGGAAGATCAGGAGTTCCAGACCAGCCTAGATGACATCAGACACTATCCCACACACTGCTGAGATGAATGATTCACAAAATCCCCCAACAAAACTACTGCCTAAAGTGTACTTCATAACCTCAAGTGCCAAGTTAGGGTTGAAAATATAATAATATTATGAGAGCTTTAACAAAAGCTCTAATATAATCAAACACAAGGTTAAACTGAGTCTCCATCTTAAAATATGGGAAAAGTTCAAAAAGATGCATATAGTTCATAGATTTTATGGCCATTCTACTATGGTTAAATTATGATCTAATTTTAATTCAAAAGTACTTTTTCCTTTAATACTTTTTCTAAACAATCAAACAATTATTTATATTTTTTTAAAAGTGGTGTGCATGATGATACATGCCTTTAATTTCATTCAGAAAGCAATAGCAGGAGGATCTCTTTGAGTTCATCTACAAGTCTCCTATGTAGACTTGTGTCTATACAGTCCAGGGCAGTTAGGGTTATATAATAAGATACTCTTTCAAAAAATAAAAATAATGTGACCTTTATGGAGTAAATATGCAGAAAACTTGGGGAAGTTCTGGGTATCAGGCTAAAGAAATATACAGAAGCATTAGACTTACAAAGAGGCACCATTCTTTTCAGTCAAAGTATTATTTACAATAAAAACCATATCTAGATAAGAGAATGTTTGATGCTGGAAAGAAGATAAAAAATAATTTTCAGAGGGGTAGAGAGATGTCTCAGTGGTTAAGAGCACTGGTTGTTCTTCCAAAGGACCCAGGTTCAAATCCTAGCACCCATATGGCAATTACAGCTGTCTGTAATTGCTGGGCATGGTAGCACACGCCTTTAAACCCAGCACTCCCAGAGGCAGAGGCAGGCTGATCTCTGTGAGTTTCAGGTCTCCCTGGTCTACAAAGTGAGTCCAAGACAGCCAGGGCTGTTACACAGAGAAACTCTGTCTCAAAAAACCAAAATAATAATAATAATAATAATAATAATAATAATAATAATAATAATAATTTTCAACAACCAGTGAAGAATTTTTCAGGTCTCATATACAAAAGAGCAGAAGGAATGTCTCTGTTAGGGCCACTTGCTCAGGATCCTTATCTGAGGTGCTACTGGGGCAACAGAACAAAGTTTATCTCTCAAAGATACATATGACAAACATGCTGAGGTTAAACTTTACCAAAAATCCTTCTAACAAAGGAATAATATAATGCAGTACCAAAAAGTGAGTTTATTCTCTGCCACTGTTCACCTTTAAATATTGAATTTTAATTTTACTTATTTAGGAAAAATTACAAAACTCTTCATAGCACAGTTTAAAAATAACTCCACTATTAACGCAAGCCCTTTATTTAATCATAGGCTAATTTACTCCTGACAGAAAGTAAATTCCACTATTTTCTGTGAGGCTTTATGAAATTGCCATCATTTTTAATTAATTCTTAATTAAAATATATTACACCACAGCTTCTACCCATCTCTCTTGATATTCTAACATAATCAATTCAAGACCATTTACATATCATTAATTAAAAGCCTTCCTCTCTCATCCTTAAAATCATAATGAGGCTCTATTTCTCATTAGCAGCCTTTAAGGGATTAAAAAACAATACAGTCAAGAGTGAATAGTAACTTTTTAAAAAAATAATTTATACTTTTAAAAACTACACAGTAGACAGAGTGATTTACAAATTTTTTTCAACTCTAAAGGATCTTTTAATTCTTTCTCTTATGTTTTTCACAGGAGAAAACACCAGAGCAACAATTGGCTATAATTTGAAATTAATCTTGAAATGAGATAATAAATTAATTTAAAAAAACAGGATTATCTGAGTTCAGAGGTAAACAAATAGATTTCTATATTTGAACAAATACAATTAACATAAAATGATAAAAATAAATAAGTAAATAAAGTTGACAGGATAGAAAATACACATTATCTTGCCTTATTTACACTTCTTAAAATTGTCCTAATTATTATTGCTATGCTCCAAACCCTGTATAGATACTTTTCCCGTAGAAAGATTCTAAGACTGTGTTCACGGCCTTTAAGACTTTAAGCTGTAGGGCTGGAGAGATGGCTCAGCCGTTAAAGGCTAGGCTCACAACCAAAAATATAAGACTTTAAGCTGTGGAGAAACACATTTGAAATGTGCAACTATGTAGCTCCGACTAGCTTGCCACTGTCAGAATGCATGACCCAATGTCTACAGCTGCAGAAGGAACTCAGATGGAGGAGCAGTAGGAAGTCTATAAATTAACTCTGGAGCTACCTGTCTTACACATTCTTAAATAAGCTGTGATATATAGTGGCACTATAAAAAGTTATCATTTATTGGTAATGAAAGGTAAAAATTAACCATCTATTCAATGATTTTTACCTCTTCAAAAGGCTTTAAAGTTGAATGCAGCTTGTGAGATTTATAGTAACTCGTGGCTTTTAACCCACTATTTTCAATATTTCCTCTGTAAGTTACAAAATTAATACGACTTCAAATATGATTACTTTTATGGATTAGTAGTATAAAATAAAATTTCATCGTATGTTCTTAGAGCAACTGCAGTTGTAGTCTTCTCTTTTTGGCAATACTACTAAAGAGACTGAACTAAACCTCAATTTGTTCAATTTTTCAGTTATTATTCACAATTATATTTCAAAGCCAAATTATATACAAATAGAAACCAGGTGAGACTAAAAATTTGTCTGACTGTCCATGCCCCCCCATCAATAATAATAGCACATAACAGAAACAAAGTAAAGGCAGACTCCTGTTTTGGCAATTTTATGCAGACTGTCACCAGCATTAACCATACCTAGGTGTCTTATATCAAGCAGATCAGATTTACATCACTGTCTTCTGTCAAATGCAGGTGCTCCACCACAAGTTGTCAAGACAGCCTGTCTGAATCTTCACACGTCAGACAGAATCACAGCACTTGGTGTTTTGGTCTGTTGACAGCAATTTATTTTGATGTGTTGTCACAATATGGAATTCTTCGATGCTCTGCAGCATGGTGCCAATAAGTCCTACTATACTTTTTTTCTACTACCAGATGCTTCAGGGTTAGAAAAGGGGAAGAGCCCAGTTTTGAATTCCTTCTCTTAAGCTTTTCACATGGGAAAGAAACAGAGCAATGATTAGCTATGATTTAAAATTAATATTCAAATGAGATAGTAAGTGATAAAAGAAACAGAAGCATCTTGGAGACTTAAAATGCCTTTAAATAATTCCCTAAATAGCTGGTTTGAAAGTAGAGAAGAGCACTGAGAGGCAGAGAAGAATGCTTTAAGACATTCCCTAACCTCACACTCCCCTTACCTCACACAGCAAGCAAACAAGCAGGGTGCAGCAGCTGACACACTGGCACAAACACCAGGGTCTTTGGAGACCTGGTACTGTGCCCTGGAGCATCATGAGACTAACTGGTAGCTCAGGCTGCTGACCAGTGTGGCTGGCTGTCTTCTCTACTGCTTCACAGGACTTACTTCAATCTACATACAGTAAAGCCTCACACAGGCCTGCTGGAGACACCTATTCTGCACCAAAATATAGATGTAGGCATCAGGAGTGCAAGCAATTGAGATACTGAAAGGAAATCAATTTTTTCAAAATCCATTTTCCAGAAACCTGCAGACAATTCCTCCAAGAATATGAAATTATAACTCACACACGAAATACAAACACAGCTAATTACCCAGGTGTGGCAGTACACACCTGCTTTGTAGAGACTAGGGCAGGAACATCACAAACTCAAGGCCATGCTGGGATAAAGAGACCCTTTCTGAAACAGAACAGTAGCTAAAGTGCCAGGACTTTTAATATTTATCAAAAATAAAGCTCAGAGAGGTCTTTAATCTTGTACTCCTTTTCTATAGCATATTCTGTTTTCATTTAAGAGTTTCAATCTAAAATCAACTTAAGTGGACAGTAATAATAGAACAGTATATACACATAAACACAAATGCTAAGGGTGGGTGGGTGCAGATGTACTGACATCTACTCATATACCCATCTTTATATCTTTCTCTTAACAATTAGAATCACCAACAGCACTTCTATCATTCCTGTTTCCAGTTACTATATTACAGCTAGAGTCAGGAATATATGAAATATAGCCTTGAAATTTTTCTAAACTAAAAGATCAGTTTTAGATTTGGAATTATATCAGAAAATAAGATTAAAAATAATTCTGTTCAAGGCCAGCCTGGTCTACAAATTGAGTCCAGGACAGCCAGGAATACACAGAGAAACCCTGTCTCGAAAAACAAACAAAAAAAAAAACAAAAAAAAAAAAAAAAAAAAATAATTCTGACGGGGACGGCTGGACAGCGGAAACCTCAGCAGAGAGCAGAATCAGGCACCAAGGAGGACGAGTGACCCAGTTGATTCAGCCTGGCAGACTTCCTCAATAGCTGTCTCCATCCGGGGCCTGCAACCACGGCAATCCAATGTCGCTGGGACCGTTCAGCTCTACACAGTGCCCCGGCCGGAACCTCAGTGAAGGCTGCAAGATCAGCTTCTGCCTACAAACTCCTTAGGTCATCTAAACAGCTGAGAACAGAAGGACTGAACATAAAAGGATTGTACTAACATTTTTAACCATTTTTTCCATTTTGGTTCGGGCCCCAAACAGGTTTACTACGACCCAAATCAGCAGGAAGTCACTTTAAGAGAGCGACGTCCCATGCCCAGAGGGTGGGGAGGGTGTTTCTCCGCCCTTCTTTTTGGTTATTTGAAGGATAACTGAAAACTCTGATATTTAGGGGAAGAGATTACAAGCTGATAAATGGTCCTGTTTAATGGGTTTTGGAGGTTAGACCCAGGGACTTCCTACTTTTCCTTTTCTGTATCCTTCTTCCTCTCCTATGTAGGAGTGCATAGGCTTGAAAAAAACGAGACATAGACATAGCACAGGAAGGTCCAAGAAGAAGGGGCAGATTATTGAATATGCCCTTATACCTTTGTATATTGATACAAAATTAGTAGTTTATTTGGCTAAAGTGGTATTGACCATTGTTTATTGTGCAAAAACAAGATTGTATTGGATTACATTGGTATTGATCTTTGTATATTGATACAAACTTAAGATTATAGTTGGCCACAATGGTATTGACCCTTGTATATGGACGTAATATTAAGATTGTATTGGGCTACATAGGCATTGATCTTTGTATATTGATACATAATTAAGAGTATATTTAACCACAATTGAATAGATCTTTGTATATTGATACAAAATTAAAGGTAACGCTTCCTAATGGTATCATACCTAGAGATACTTAAAAATAAAATGTGAAGCTCTGGCCTCTTGATACCAACCGTCTAAAACTGTCTAGGATAGTTAAGTAAAACAAACTCCTAGTCATGCAAACATGTCACTTTGTTAGCTACTATGACAGTCTATCACAGATATTCTCTAAACTACTCAGTAATCAAGTTGTTAAGAGACAAGCAACATTTGCTTATCTAAATACAAGAGAAGGATAGGGCATCTTCAAAAACCCCAAGAGATCTGCAGAATATGGCATTCAAAGATGTTATCTTAAATTAAGATTTTCTTTTTTTTTTTAATATCGAGACATATCAGCTCCTGACAGCACCCCCTATTCTACTCCAAGTAGAAGAAAAGCATCGAAGAATCTCCAGTGTGAGATGGTTGAATTAGTGGCAAGCCTATCTCTTGGCATGAAAAAACCCCTTGCTCCAACTGCAGACAGACTGCTGTCCAAAAAGGACAAAACTTGGTAGCAGGGAAGTCGACAGCCTAGCTCTGCCAAGACAGGGTAGGTAAGTCCTTCATAATCCCTGCTCTACAACAAATGTCTGTCAGAGAAACAGGACCCAAAGGCTGAAGACTGATGCAGGAATGTATGGAGAGAAAATGGGAACTGTCCAGGCAATCACTGGTATGTCATTTCTTAGTTTTGGAAGCTGCAGGCCCTGCACTTCCTATATAAGCAGATATATTTATCCCTCTCAGGTCTCTGAGGTGGTTGAAGAATAGACAGCTAGAGTCTCATAGTTAAATTTTGAGTTGTTTAGGAATCAAGAGGGTGTTATAGATCTAAGAAGATACTCTTAAAATTGTGTTGCAAGTTAGTATGAATGTTGAGTCAGATATAGACCTTTAAACTCATGGAGATGGTTAGATAGTAGAATGTTAAAGCCAGGGGCCAAATATGTATAAACTGGACATTGGGAAGGTATACTTGGCCATTTAACTCTCATAAATGTGGCATATTTATATCTGTTGTTTTGTATAGTATTTACTGTTATAAGAGAAGGAACCATCTGTTGGACTGAAAGGGGAAACTGCTGGGGGGACGAGGGTGGAAGGGCAGGATAGGAAGGGGGAATAGGGAAGGGTTTGTGACTGAGATGTAACTTGAAGAAAAAAAATAAAGTATTTAATAAAAAAAAATAATTCTGAACAAAGGGGTAATATAAAAATGTATGAGAAGTATATGCCATAGGTCCAAATAATACAATTCTTCTTTGTAAAAAGTAAATTCTGAGTCTGAACTCCAAGCACTAAGTACAGCTAACATACAAAGCTCTAACTCCATAACTATAAGTAACAACTGTGCCCATGAGTAGAGACTCCAGTAATATTTAATATCTACAGTTGGTGCAATTTTGTTCATCAGAATTTATCTTCAAGGAGTTCCACTGTAAGTTTTTTAATCTACAGTGTTTACATCTTCTCCATGAGGCAAGCAGGTAGTAAAGCAGATGGTGGGTTGTTTTTGTTGTTGTTTTGTTTTTTAATTTTGTAGAACAAGTAAGACATGGGATTTTCCTAGGCTGGAATCAAAGCTGAACAAACACTCCCAAACATAAATGATTCCATCAAATTATATATTGTAAATTCTTAAATTAAATAGGGTGGTCATTTTACACAACTTTGGGAAGTGCCATGCACCAAGTACACTACAGGTGATGCGACTCGGAAGTTATACAACACAACAAATCTATATTTAAAGACAACCTCAATGAAATTGCTCTAAGTACATAACCATGTGTGTGTTCCTTCCCCAAAAGACATCACAAGGCCTCATCTATTCCTCTGTAAGTGGAAGCCTCTTCATATACATTACAGCTATCTTTTAGTCCACCTCCAAGATCTCTAGGAAAACAGAGCTTTGAATAGTGTGGGAATATGAGACATATATATTCAAAAAAGACTTTGTAGCAGTTTGATTTTTATCTAGTAAACATGACAAGTAAACAACAAATGCATGTCAGCATGTACTACATCCAAACTGTGTATCTCACACACTTCAAAGAAACAAGTCACACTGTGTATGATGCAGTTCTGTGGTATAGCATGTGCTTCGTATACATGAAGCCTAGGTTCAATATCAGCACCAAAACAAAAGGAAGAGGAGGGGAGGGAAAGAAACTAATCACACTGATGTAACCAAATCACCTACGTGTGGCTTGTATGGATTGGCACTACTAAAAACAATAATAATATGAACACAGAGCCAACACAGAGCAATTCTTAATCCGAATTTTGTAACTGGTTTTGGAAATAAGAAGCAAGAATGGGAAACAAGCAAAAAGTATAGATCCAAAGAATCACACAGGCAATCAGGATAGTGTACACTGGCAATCCAGCACATTGGAGGCAGAAGCAGAAAGATCAGGAGGTATTTTTTAAAAGACTTACTTATGCATTTTATGTATATGGTACTTTGTCTACATGAACATCTGTACACCAGAAGATGGGATCCGACAGTTGTGAGCTGCCAAGTGGATGCTGGGAATTGAACTCAGGACCTGCGGAAGAGCAATGAGTGCTCTTAACCACTAAGGCATCTCTCCAGTCAAAGATCAGAAATTATAGTGCTGGCCTGAGTTACACAGTTTTCGAAGCCAATCTGGGTAACGTGAAGCCCCATCTCAAAATTAAAATTGCTTCAGGGGCATCCATAGTGGTGCATGAATTTGTGAGGCCAGTCTGGACTACATGACAACTCTGTCAAAACAAAAACAAAAACAACCCTACACATGCCTAATGAAAACAAATGAAACAAACATACACATACATATGTACATATACATTTAGCATGTCCTGACTATAAACATGTTATGGTACATTATAAAATAACCTACAATGAAAGTAAAAATATTAATAATTAGAGAATGAAGGAAAGAGGTGAGAAATAAAAAACTAAACTCCTTGCCATAGAATTCTATAGACAAAATTTTAAATTTTTAGAGAGTAAGAATCAGGACAGTAGAAATCTTGTACCCAATCAAAACAGTATAAAAGGGTGGGGGGGGGGACCAATCTGAACTAGAACTAAAAGACTTGGGCCTGGATGTCTGTCTCAGATTCACAATTTAGGCAGTGACCTTCTGTAAATCCCTTCCTCTTCTAAGCCCCAGTTTCCTAAAATGTAAAGCAAGAATAGCGCACGCCTTTAATCCCAGTGCTTGGGAGGCAGAGGCAGGCGGATCACTATGAGTTCCAGGCCAGCCTGGTCTATACAAAGCAAGTCCAGGACACCCAGAGCTACACAGAGAAACCCTGTCTGAGGGGTGGGGTGCGGAAGCAAGAATATTATGTTCCACCTGGCACTTGGGAGGAAGAGACAGACAGATCTCTGTGAGTTCCAAGCCAGCCTGGTCTACAAAGTGAGTACAGGACAGCCAGGGCCACACAGAAAAACCTGTCTCAAAAAAAAAAAAAAAAAAAAAATTCCCACCTACACCAAAGGCTGTTATGAGGATTAATTCAATTAGGCAAAAAGCACCATACAGGCACTGGAGAGATGGCCCAGTGGGTAGGAGCACTCGATGCTCTTTCAGAGGATTTGAGTTTACTTCTCAGCAACCACATCTGGCAACTCACAGACACCTGTTAACTCCAGGTCCAAGGGGTTTGGGGAGGAGCCACTCTCTTTCTCCTACACTCACATGTGCACACAGACACACAATTAAATACTTAAAAAAATTAAAAAGGACCATACAAATGTTCAAGATTTTCAGATGACTGAAAACCAAGTATCATCTCTAGATGTTCAGATTCACAAGCAAACAGTGCCTCCCTCCCTTTCCACGTCCCTCAAAAATCCCCATGGGTAAGACAGTAAAGGGCTTAAGCCAACTGACAAGAAGGGGATGCAAGACACCAGATTCTCGAACATCTCCAGAACACAAACATTGAAGGAGACACTCTACATCTACAAATATGTCACTTGGAGGAGGCTGAGACTCATGAGAAAGGATTGCCATAGAGACAGGGCTCCTTTTCTTAGCAAAGACTGAGAAAGGCTGCAGACTAGAAGAGAGTGACAAGAGGAAAAGGAACCATAAACTAATAGAAAGTCTGATTAACACCTGAACCATTTGCCCGATTCCTACACCTTCCACACACAACCCACTTGCTGCAAAGAGTACAGTTTGTGCCCAGGATAAGGATATGCTTCAAAAATAATTAAAATACAAAATTAGAAGTGTAACATATGCATTTCATTATATGATGTATATAATTACACATCATAATGAAACTGAAAAAAATAATGAGGTATGTTGGTGGACTCAAAACTAGAATGGTCACCTATAGCAGAACTGGAAATAATACAATAAAACAAGATTAAAGAAGAAAAAGAAAGCAACAGCCCATGCGTAAAACATCTCACCACCACCACCATCAAAAAAAAAAAAAAAGCCCTGTGCATATAGTTAAACTTTACAATAATTGAAATTCAGTGGAAAACTAGCAAAAAATTTAAAACTAGAAGACAAAATGCAGTGTTCCTTGAAAAAACTATAGGAAGGAGTCATAGCAAGAGTCTATAGGAACAAGTAAGAGGCTATGACCAGGAATGGCAAGAAGCTACGGAGTTTTATTTTTCCATTGGTGGAAGGGGAATATTTTCATAATTTAAGGTGATCTGCTAACTAGTTGAAAAGGTTCTTTTGGGAATATATTGATCCAGAAAGTTCACCTGAGATATATAAAATCTTACTACTTAGTTAGTCTGAGATCCTTTGACTTAAAAAAAAAAAAAATCTACATAATTCTTCCGACTGTGAGAAAGTCATCTTTCTAAGCACAGAGTAAAGGAAAGGAATGGAACTGAAAGTAAGGGGGAAAAAAGGAATGAAACTGAAAGTAAGCCTTTCAGCATGCTGATAAAAGACAGGTTTGCAAAGAAGGGCTATAATTTCCTAACCCTTCAGGCTGAATTTTTTACTTCACACTCCTATTCTGGAAGTTGTTAATCGGTGTGAAGGTGGATGGCTTAATTATATACAGACAACATTAATAACTCTGAGAAGGAAGAGGTTCCAATTTGAAATGTTCTTAATAAAATTAAAAAGAAATGCCAACCTGATGGCCATCCGGGCCTCTGTGGCTCTAAGAAGACAGTGTGATCAGTGAGATTCTGATCTAGTACTGTTCAGTAAGCATGAGTGGTACCCACTGGACTGTCTAAAGGCAGCAGTCTCCATTTCTGTTCCAGCTAGTAAGTTGTTCTCTACGTTATCTGCAGGCAATTAGAAATGCCTCTATCTGTGAAAGGGTAGCATCTTCAGGCTGTTTCTAGCCTCTAAAATAATTCATAGGACAAAAATATTTGGATTCAAATAAGCTACAGTACTCACTTCAACTAGAACAACACAAATTAGGAAAATCTGGTTCCATTCTAGACTTGAAATTATACTGTAGCACTCAGAAAAAAAAACAAATAAACAAACTGGGAAGTTCAAGTCTATAAACTTAAAGTTAACAACAGTAAAAACCACCATAACTGGGAGAACATGGAAGTGGGTTTTGTTTTTGCTTTTTCCAGACAGAGTTTCTTTATGTTACCCTGGCTATCCTGTAACTCACTCTGTAGACCAGGCTGGTCTTGAACTCAGAGAGATCCATCTGCTCCAGAGTGGTGGGATTAAAGGCTTGCACTACCATGCCTGGTCATTGAAGTATTTTGACACAGAGAATATTCTTCACAAATGTGCAGGGTCCAAGACCATTACTGACAGACACATTTGCCTCAGTTGTCGGCCTCTTTAACAGTGCCATCCAAAAGAACCATGAGGCTAGCCTTATATAAACTAATAAGTCTAGATTTCAAGTAGCCAAATTTTAAGAATCAAAAAAAATAAATAAGTGAATTTTAATATTAATGCAATATACTGAAAACATCATTTTAAAGGTATTTAAAGGATTCTTAATGGAATAGTGTACATTCTGTAGTCTTCAAAATTTGTAGAGTTCTTATACTATGACATTTAATGACACATATATTTTACATTGACAACTTTTTTTTTTAAGGACAGGGTTTCTCTGTGTAGCCATGGCCTCACTTTGTAGACCAGGTTGGCCTTGAACTTGCAGAGATCCGCCTGCCTCTGCCTTCCAAATGCTGGGATTAAAGGCGTGTGCCACCTCTCCCAGAAATTACAGAAAGCTATGTACTGCCATGAGGGTGCTGGGATTTGAACCTGGGTCCTCTGGAAGAACAGCCAGTGCTCGTAACCACTGAGCCATCATCTCCCCAGCCCCCACTGAGAACTTCTTAATTCAAACAAACCACATTTAAGTGCACAATAGCCACATGCAGGTAATGACCACAAACTGATTTGAGAAATCTTCTAAGTTGACAGACTAGGCTTACTGGAGCAAAGGACTCAGTTCCCATTCATTTCCTACTATTATGAGGACTAAGCAGTCATCTTCTTAGTTATAAATCTTATACTTCTGTTAAGAGAGCCAACTGGCCTGTGTCATGGAGCTCCTATAGTTCTGGGTCGGTGGAATTGGCCTCTTCATGCACTCCAGCATCCATGGGGTAGATGTTGGGGTGAGCCAATTCAAAGCCCTGGTTCTGGGTCTGCAACCCCCACATCCAGAGCCAGTTCTACTGTGCTGCCCCGAAGGGTACAGGGTCTTCTCTTCCAAGTGCTGCAGCAGGAGAGGAACAGGGACAGCTCTCCTGTTCACCACTGGTGGTGAGGGAAAAAGGGAGGGGAGAGGATCTCTTGACAACACCACTTCAAACCAGATAAAAGGCAGGGCTGGCTTTCCCACTGAGGTTCCAGCACTGACAAAGTAGCATAAGCCACAGGCCTCGTACCAGACCAAGGAGTCATTATAATGAACATTTACAAGCAAAAAAGTGTGGACAAAAGGGAGTATTTTGGGACACGCTGAGACACACTACAGCTTCCACAATGAGATTATTATTTTTTTCTCTGTTGGGAGAGGTTGCAAGAATGGAGGGCGGGTCTGAGTGGGAACAGGGTGCATGATGTGAAAAAAAAAAAATCACAAAAAATTTTAAAAGGTTTAAAATTGTTAAAAGAGAGAGAACTGGATTAGTGGAATGAGCACACTTGTTTGCCTCTGCTCCTTGATGAAACTACCCTACAAAAAACAGTGAAGCAGGGAAGGTAGCATATAAGATGCTAAAACCAGGGACATGACAATAGTCAAGAGCAACACTCTGCTTCAGAACATTAGAAGGCAGGATTTAACACTTCTGAAACCTGTTCTCCTACTCTTGAGAAAATAAAATGGTATACAGCTCTCAGGGACAATAACCTGGCTAGAGACAAAGACATGACAGCTAGGTATCTTCTATGCCAGCCCACTGGCTTGGCTGTCTACATCATCCTACAGTGAAGTCTACCAAAATCAACAAAACTCACTCTCTCTCTGTATATGTGTGTTTGGGTGTGTATATGTGTTGAACTTTCACTGGGTTTTGTAGTGCCTCAAATTTAAATATTCACCAATTTGCAAGCATTTCCTGAGAGGCTGACGTATCTAAGCACTGGGGATGTAGCAGTGAACAAAACTTCCATTCTAAGAGTTAGAAAATAACCATAAAACAGGAAGAGAATGAGGTATATGAGTAAAGGGAGGAGAGTGAGCAACAGCCTCTCATGACAGATTTTAGCAAAGGCACAAAAAAAGAGAGGGAGCTCCTCAGTAGCCTCAGCAAATACTGTTCAGGCAGTAGGAGCCAGGAAGAGCACACTCATGGCACCTCAAAGGAGATAAGCTCAGCTTCCTGTAACAACACAGAGGTCTGTTAGGCAGGAGTGAAGGCATAGCAGAGTAATAGAGGGGTAGGATCGGAGGCTGAAGTACACAAGAGCACATGGACCTTGCACATCCTAGATGAATAGTCAGCCACAAGAACAATGACATCATCCAATTCATATATTAATAGAATTTATTTGGCAGGGCAGTGGTGGCACAAGTATTTAATCTCAGCACTGGGGAGGCAGAGATAAGCAAATCTCTGAGTTAGAGACCAGCCTAATCTACAGAGCAAGTTCCAGAACAGCCAGGGCTACGCAGAGACACCCTGTCTCAAAAAACAAGAGAGACACAGAGAAAGAGGATTTATTTGGCAATATATAAAAAAGTTACTATAGTGCATACGATGGGAGACTACTGATTAACCTGAGGGAGGCATAACTGTTCCTTAGCAAAGGGAGAAAGAAGTGATAACAGGATTAGTTTTGGCTTTGGGGTATTTGTTTGTTTGAGACAGTGTCTTTGTATGTAACCCAGGCTATTCATGATCCTACTCCCTCTGCCTCCTAAGTCCTGGGACAGGCATATACTATCATATCTAACTTTTAATTCTATATTAATACTTTCAATTTATTTTTTTAATTAGCAAAATATAGTACTAGAAGCATCTGTGTACACTTTACCTGCTGCCTGCTAGCAACTCCATCTATGAAGCATATTAAGTATACACTGCGTGTGTGTGTTTGTGTGTGTGTGTATGCATTAAATTTGTCTGACTCATTAAGTATAAGTTATATCATGGTTCTTTTTTCCTAAATACTAAATGCTTCAGTATGTCCTTATAATGTAGTTATTTTCTTCATTGTTGTAGAAGTATAAGCCTTGGTAAATGCAATTTTATCATAGCCATTATTTGTACTCTAATTTTATCAGTTGATAAATAATTTCCTACTATTTTCTGCCTTTCAGCTCAGGATCCAGTCTAAGATCATATATTGCATTTAATTGTCAATTTTTTAGACATGGTTAATCTGGAACAGATTTAGTAAATTTGTAACACTGACAGTTTGAAAATTAATAGCCCTCCTCCCATTTTGGATTTTATGTTTACTTATGTTTACTCAGGGTTAGATTTGGGTGATGTACAGGTGGTGCCGTGGTCCTCTCAGGGCATCACATTTAGAGATACAGAAGGTTTGCCTGTGTGTCACCCTCTGGTGCTGTTAGTCACATGGTTCTGAAATCTAACTTCTCTGTACTGTCGCCTCCACTCCACCCCTGACCCCTGACACTAATAAACAACTCTGGGACTATACTTTCAAACCGCCTAGCATACTACTAATCAATATTTAAGGACTCTCACAAGGCTTGATCTTCACTATGGTAATTGCAAATAGATGATTTTCGAACCCCATTTTCCAGCTGGCCTCAGCATTATTCTATAAGAGTTCTTCTTTCTAACTCATTTATGTATTATCAGTAAGAACTCATGAATTCCTATTTAAAATTCATTATCATATATGTTTGGGAATTCAAATTACCCCAGAATTGCTTGTGGGAGCTCTTCAAACTGGCTCCCATCTCCTTGTGACATGTTCCCAACATCACTTTCAGCACTTCCCAACACTCCCACACTGTAAGATGCTTTGAAACCACAGGTGAATCACATCCTGCACCAACCTTGGCATCATGTTTTTCTCAAAGAACACTGCTTTAGGGGGAAATGGCCTTAGAGACCAAAATCTGTGTGTTTGTGGTGTTCATTGCTATAGGGATACCTTTATCTACATACCTGTTCTGATTCTATTATAAAAGAAAAAACTCTACTTCTTAATGAAATGTGTAGACTGTAAGGAGGCAGGCGAGTTAACTCCAAGGTTTCTATCTATTCTCAAACAACAGATGAGTAACATTGGGTGCAGTGAAAGAGAAAAGGGTTTGGCAGGGAATATCAGGATTCCTATTTTGTATATTCTAACCTGGATGACTGCTAGATACACAAATGGAACAGGAAACAGATGAGTATAGAAATCTACAGTTTCTCTCCACACATGCTATGGTTTGCACATTTATATTTCTTAAAAATCTATGTTGAAGCCTAGTCCCTAAGGCAACAGTAGTTAAGTATGACCATTGGGATGAAATTGAAAAACTCTAACCTCATGATTGGTTAACACCCTTATAAAAGGGCTGGAAGGAATCAGCAAGGCTCTCTTTTGCCTTGTTGCCCTTCTGCCATATGAGGACACAGCACTCACCACTGGCCACAAAGCAAACCTTCTTGCATACTGTATTTCCCACTCTCCAGAACTATAAGAAATAGATTTGTTGTTTATATAATGCTCAGTCTCAATCCCTTTGTTAAAACATTAAGTGGTCCTCATTTCCTCCCTCTACTCCTTTGTGACCTTTTCACTGTTCCACTCACATGCCAGATGTGCTCTCACTACAGGAATTTTTTCCATTTGCCTTTGTTACCACCTAGATTGTTCCTCCCTAGATATGTGTGTGGCCACTTTATAACCTTCTTCAGATGTGTGAATTCAGGTAAGGACCAGTCTCCAGCCACCTATTTAAAAACCTTAAAATTTTAACCACATCCCTCCCTAACACCTTCTAAGCCTTTTTCTGGCTTTATTTTTCTCCAGACATCTTTCTGTCTGTATTGGGGTTAAACCTAGGGCTCACACATGCTAGGTAAGTGCTCATGCTCAACTCTTTTCAAAGTTGCCTAGTCAGGGATTGAGCTTGTTATCTTCCTGTTTTGGCCTAGTGAGTTCCTGGGATTATACATCTGTTCTACCAGGCAAAGCTTCTAAGCATTTTGCATGTGCTCTTGCGTGTACACACACACACACACACACACACACACACACACACACACACAC
>CAJQZJ010037394.1:7218-17522 GCA_907164525.1 Lophiomys imhausi | reverse complement strand
TTTTTTTTTTTTTTTTTGGTTTTTCAAGACAGGGTTTCTCTGTGTATCCTTGGCTGTCCTGGACTCACTTTGTAGACCAGGCTGGCCTCGAACTCACAAAGATCCGCCTGCCTCTGCCTCCCAAGTGCTGGGATTAAAGGCGTGCGCCACCACCGCCCGGCTGGCACATTCTTTAAGGTACTAAAACCTTCCTCTACTACCATTCATCTCAGATGTGTTTTGATACTGGATAGGATTTTATCTGGAAACACCCAAAGAGGGTTTCCTTTAGCCAATAATGATCACCAGAAACATGTGCACAAAGAACAGAATTAGAATAGGGCTTTACAGATAAGGGATATGGCGAGAGAATCAGTATCATGCAGTTTCTTGGTGAGCAGCGGTGAAGCCAGTGGCTACTGCTTTACCCTACCATTAGTTTTGCCAGAGGCAGAGAAGTTGGTAAGTGAATGCATCAATACTGGATTCAGTCAGAGCTGCCCTCAGAACTTAATGGCTCATTCAGTGTAAACATTAGGAAGAGACTAATGGAAGAGTTTCCTGGATGGATGGGTAGAACACAACATGGGGTCCTCCCTTGGTGAACACACTGAAAAGTGCTTCTGTCTTTGGTTGCTTGGCCCTGTTGTCTTTGGGATGGGAATAGGAATAAGAAGAGACTATGTTAACTTACAGAGCTATTAAAAAAGAATAATAATAACCACAAGGCTCTGTGTACTTTCCTCTTCAGGGTAATTCTAATCTATTTGTTACTATTTCCTTGCAAATATTTTAATTATTTTAAAAACAATGACATAGGGAAAGTTCAAAGACTTACTTCTCAGAGTACTGTCCATGGCATCATTCAGTTGCAGAAACTGAACCATAACTGAGTCTGATTTCCAATTTTCTTCAATATACTTACCTCACTTGAAGAAAGTTTTTTTTATAAATATTCTAATATTTCACTGTTGCCAACATATAAGATGTGTATGACTGTCTGAGAAACCAGTTAAAGTACAATTTCTGATTCAGTAGGTCTGGGATGGCACAGGAGAAACCACAGCTCTAGTAAGTTCCCAGGTGATGGCCAGAGGCTCAACACTGAACAGTTAAATAGCAAGGCTCAACCAAACACAGTAGAAAACAGTTTTCCTCCCACATTCCTGAAATTTACACATTTTTCCAGTGACTCTATATCTGCACACTTTAATATCATTTATAAAACAAAGAACACATATAACATAATTTTTTGCAAAACAAAGCAAAAAAAGCAACACTACACATGCAAGAAATCAAAATGTATAATCTATGTGGCAGTGTAATTAAAATGCTATCACATGTTCATGCTGGTGCCTGAATACACAGGGCTACAGTACTACTCTCTACCATGTTCAGGCTGGTGACTGAATACAGCAGGCTCTCATATTGTTCTCTAGCATGTTCATGAGGTGACTGAATACATGGAGTTATAGTATTGTTCTCTAATTGTGCTCATCTTAAAAATCTTCATAACAGAAAACTTTTTAAATGTGATCATTCACTAAATTCCTTGCGATAATGGTTTTATTACATACATTTATTTTAGCATAATGTATTATATTTTAAAAATTCATGCAATGGGTACAAAGAAACTCAAGGCTGATGGATACGTTCATTATCTTGACTGCAGTAATAACATCACAGGTATACATATATGTCAAAACTTAACCAAATTATAAATTAAGTATGTTCACTTTATTATAAATGAAGTGTGCCTCAATAAAACTGTATAAATAACAAAAATTAAAATTACACATTCTCAATTCTGTATTCATGAAAAAGCAGAAACAATAGAATGAAAAGCATGGAGCCATAACCTGAGGGGGAGGCCTCCTCTTGAGGGATTGTGTCCTGGAGAAAAAGTAGCCAGTCTCCAATCTGTGAACTAAGGCAAGCCTGGTAGGTCTGGCTCACATGGATGGTAATAAAACAAAAATGGAGGCTGTGAAAACTTTAGGAACAAGCACAAAAAGGTTTCTGAACATCCACTGACCAAAATTTAAAATGTAATGCACAATGAACCTGAGATATGAAACTGTGGTCTTTGCACTGCACATGCACCAGAAGACATGTCAACAAACACAGCCTGAAACACCTCAGCTCAGACTTTAAAATACAAACTCTACAAGCTTTTCTGTCTTTATAGAAACAGGATGTTTTGGTTTTATTATAGAAAACAAAGACTTACTAATTTCCTACTGTTATTCCTCATAATATAGATATCAAATTATTCTATGTTTAGGTTGAATTATTCTGTAATGTTTTATGCTAAAAACTGCTGTTTGGACTGGTCTCTTGAGTTTCATTTTCAAAAACTCCTTATGTGAATTCTGATATGGAATCAGAACAAAATCTTCAACAACTTCCGAACTAACCCCCCAAAATTCCTCTACAATTTGTACTATATATTCATGCAAAGTGGCATTCTCAATATTGACAATTGCAAAGTCAAAATACAGAGTATAATGACTCAAACCTATAACCTAACACTCAGGAGACAGAGGCAGAAGGATGGTCATGACTTTCAGGTAAGCCTATGTCAAAAACAACCAAGGGGCTGGAGAGATGGCTCAGCAGTTGAGAGCACTGGCTGCTTTTTCAAGGGACCCAAGTTCAATTCCCAGCACCCACATGGCAGCTCACAGCTATCTGTAAATCTAGTTCCAAGGGATCCAACACCCTCACATAGACACACATGCAGGCAAAACACCAATAAGTGCACATAAAATAAATAAACAAAAAAATGTTGAGAAATGCTGAAAATGCTCTATGTACCATAGTGTAAAATATTTACCCAATATTTAATTCTTTATGTAAAAATAAGCAAGCACATCCATTTTATCAGTATGCAAACTTACTCATCTTTATTAAATGATAAAATTATATGTAAACCAAATAATTGATTTAAAATAAATCTCTTGGGGCTGAGGATATAAGTCTATCAGTAAAATGCCTACCTTGGAAGCGTGAGGACCTGAATTAAGATTCCCCAGAACCCACATAAAAGCTAGGTGAGGCAGTGCACACCTGTAATTACTGGACGCTAGAGACAGGTGCATGCATCCTGGTAGCTTCCTAGCTAGCCAGTGTAGCAGTGTAGCCAGTCCTAGGTTCAATGAGAGACCCTGCCTCAAAAAAAAAGAAGACAGCAATAGTGGAAAGTATCTGAAAGACCACTCTCTAGTTACCACACGTGGACACACAAGAGAAGCATACCTGCACACACATATGTACGCAAACACAGACATAAAAAAACTGCATACTCTGACGCTTCTCAGGCTGTCGGCTGTCCCTTACTCTCAGTATGCTTTTCATAACAATCCAGTTCTAGCATAGTAATCTACAAATTTATTGATCTCTTATATATTAGATATATATTTAACCTTTATATAAATATACATGTATAGATATATAATGTACATGTACTACCTTTATTATTTACTGCACAATATATAACTGTAGTAAGGTTCATTGTCAACAATGAGAACAGAGTATAAAAATCATATAAATACATAAATTTTTAAAATAGCTGCTATGGCTTGATTTTTCCCTCTCTCTCTCTTTTTTTTTTGGTTTTTTTTTTGTTTTGTTTTCAAGATAGGGTTTCTCTGTGTAGCCCTGACTGTCCTGGACTCACTTTGTAGACCAGGCTGGCCTGGAACCCACAGAGATCTACCTGCCTCTGCCTCCCGAGTGCTGGGATTAAAGGCGTGTGCCACCACGCCCAGCTTGTTTTTCTCTTTTTGTCAGACAGTATCAACCATAATTTTTTTCTGCATAGATAGATGAGTTTATGCCAATAAGAAATAATTCCCCCATATTTTAAAACATACTTTTATATTCCCCCCAATTTTAATGTTTTACTTTGCAGATATTTTAAAACAAGAGTTGAGAATATAGCTAAGTGGTAGAGAGCTTGCTTAGCATACATGAGGCCCTAGGTTTGATTCCCAGCAGCACAAAACCAAAAATCTTAAAGCAGTCTGTTGACTTGTCACAGGCATGGCAATACATGAAAACAAACCTAGACCTTCAACTATCCTCAGTGCTCTTACAAGCCTGAAAGCCACATACCACTGAGTCCACTTCTACTATAGCCAAGTTATTAATAAAGTATACACTAGAATGACAACTATAGGAGGAGACTGCACAACATCTAGTCAAGTGGCAGATATATGGACCCGTCACCCAAAGCAGTATGTAGTTCTCAAATAATACCAGCCCCTGCTAGTCTCATTCATATGTTTCTCCTTGATCATGAGCTAGACTTGTTTTCTTTTTATTGTTTTTTTTTTTTTTTTTTTTTTTTGGTGAATTTCACATCATGTACCCTGTTCCCTCTCATCTACCTCCCAGACCCACCCTCCACCCTGGAAACTTCTTCGAACACTAAAAAAAAAAATCTCATTGTGGAAGCTGTAATGTGTCTCAGTGTCCCACAATATTCCCTTTTGTTCACATTTTTTTTTTCCTGGTAAATGTTCATTATAAAGACTTCTTGGTCTGGTATTGAGGCCTCTGGCTTCTGCTACTGTCAATACCGGACCCTCACTGAGACTCCTCTTCAGATATCCTGTTGTTGCCCTGTGTCATGGAGATCCTGTAGTTATAGATCTGTGAAGGTGACCTCTTCATGCACTCCAGCAATTCATCCATGGGGTAGATGTTGGGGTGGGCCAACTCAAAGCCCTGGTTCTGGGCCTGCAAACCCCACCTCCAGGGCCAGTTTTACCGTGCTACCCAGGTAAGATGCAGAGCCTGCTCTCCCAAATGCTGCAGCAAGTAAAGGGCTGGACCAGATCTCCTGCTCTCATGATCCCATTAGGGCCAGCTCTCCTGCCTGCTACCTGTAGCGAGGGCATCAGAGAGTGAAAGGGATCTCTCCCTCACTCACCTCCTTGTTTGTCTCTTTACCTAGACAGTGGCATTCCAAAACAGGCATTCACTACATGAAGCAGAACAACACAAAGTATGAACAGTCCTTACATGGGGTTCATTTTCTTAAATTAATATCTGCTTATTTCCAAATAAAATGATCAAAGCTTGATCTGCATTGGAAATAACTAATTAGCTAAGAAAAATTAACTTGGCAAGGCAACATCTACTGCTGGTCATTAACTAATATTAATATTCACCCACATTCATTAAAAATGTAGGCATAAAACTCAAGTCTTCTCTATCTCAACTTGTTCATTAGTCTGCAGCCTCCAGAAACATGTAAGAAATTTGGCGACAGTCCTTAAGGAAAAAAAATTGATGACTGCTAGCTCTAGTTTCTTGTAACAGTTTCCACAGCAGCATCCTAATGTGTCACCTTTCACCTAAACTGCTTCACCTCTGGAACAAAACTCAAATGCCTCATCCTATACCCAGAAACTTATTCTGTCAATCTTCTTGCCCCCAGTCAAATCACCCCAAATGATCTTTAAATTCCTCCATCTTCTCTGTCTTTCAACCCTTCCCTTTGTCACCTATACACAAGGGAACACAAGAAAGAACATCCTAACAACTCTTAAAACAAAGCCGATAATCCATTATATCTCTACTCTTTTCTCTTATCTTCCAAGTACACCCAAGCCCATGTGAAACTTGAATTCTATGTTGACTTACTGAAGAAATCACAACCAGTCAAGCTAGCACAATTTCAGTTCCAGTCTGCAACCTAACCTCAGATCAATTGCAGTCTAACATTCTTTCATTCCCTTCAAAACTATCACCCCAGCCTAACTCCTAATCAACAGATGGCCTACTCTAATCAAAGAAACAACATTTCAGTACGCTCTCCCATTTTCCAACTCACTGATGTACTTCACTATGGTAGAAACCACCCTCTAATGTCTGACACTCCACTTCCTAGCTTTTACTCTGTCATGGGCTTCCGGTTTCTACTCCATGACTATTAGCTCTTCATCTCCACAGTGGATTCAGTGATGGAATTTCTAGTACTCTCAAAGATCAATAAACTCCCTGTATTTTTTTCCAGACTTTTGTCTACAGCTCTGATTTTTTTCCCTGAGAAAGAAATAGATGAAAGTACTGTTGTAAAATCCACAGAGACACTCATAGTACCTCAGGTCAACAAATTCAAAAGCAAGCCCCAGTTTCCAGAACAACAACAAGAAATAGAAGAAACACCAAGAGTCAGACTTGTCCCAGAAACTTGAAGAAGTCAAAACTGTCCAAATTAAATCCAGACCTCTAGAAGATAAAGCCTTAAAGCAACCAAATACTGAAATAAATATGTAAACAACTAGGGCCACACACAACAGGAGCATAGCTTCTTAGCTTGTATCATTCCCTCTCAATTTACCAACTTGCTTCAGTGATAATCTCAAAAACCAAAGTATCAGGTACCAAAGGAGCAGAACAGACCTTATTATCAAAGAGCTGCACTTGTTCTGACCTTCTGGGAGCTGTCTGAAGAACAAATAGAAGGTTCTAGTTTGTCTCACCTAATGCAGAAGTCACTCAGACATAAAAATGGGACATTCTTCCAAAATATGTTAAAAAAAAAAGAGAAAGAAAGAAAACTAGGCAGCTACCTGTGGCATAAGTTCACAGAACAGTGCCAAAGACTGGGCACCACCCTTACCCAGGAAAAGAGGGCTTCCCAAGCACTGCCCACACTTCAGAACTTAGGAAGCCCCATGCTTGCTAAAGGCACATCAGCCATTTGAAAACTCACAGATGCTCTGAAGTCTCACTTCTGACTGATGTTGAGGGGCTAAGCAGAAGCAGAGAAACAAACACTAGGGTACACTTAGCCAAGTTAAGTAATAAAATATCTCCAGATAGAGAGAATCTATAAAGACAGAATCTGTTCTTTCTTCTCTATTTTTTCTCCTTTATTTAAGTTTCTAGAATTCAAGGAAATCTCTATCAAAATACTAGTGGAGGGTGCAGTTCAGTGGCAGAGCACACATGCATGCATACACTCACTCACAAAGCTAAACACAGCTAAAAGAAGAGGCTACACATAGCAAATATTAAAAGAAGAAAAAGAAAGAAGCCTGCAAAAACTTACAACATCAAGCATGCCAATGTTCTTGTCCTGGGAGTACCAAAAGAAAGAAGAAACAGAAAAGGGCATAAAGAAATCCAAAAGTTTCATTAAGCTCCAAAAGTAAATGCAAAAGGACCCACACATAGCAAGAGAAGCACCTCATCATGCATAAAGTCCTCAGTAAGATTGGCAGTCAAGATCTCAAAAGAGGCCATGCTGGGAGGAAGAATGTGGGGTGATGTATTTAAAATTCTGAAAGGGAAAAAAGTAATATTAAAACATGTCCATTAAAATTTAACTTGTATTAAAATTGTCCTTTAAGCTCTTAGCCCTCGTGATTGATTAACTGAGGGGGTGATATGTGGGAGGCCTCCACACCAGAGGAGAACAATAAGTGGAAGAGGAAGTAGAGGATAAGAAAGTAGGACGGGGGGGGGGGGAGTTGTCTGTGATCAAGATGTAACTTGAATTAATAAATAAATGTTTTTTTAAATTATTCTTTAAAGGGGGGAAAAAAAGAAGTTGGGCTCCATGGTACAAATCTATAGTCTGACCTTCTTGGGGAATCTTCATACCTTAAAGGAATAGAATACAGTAAATCTAAACTTAGCAAGAGAAAGAAAATAATAAACACTGAAGTAGAAACTGCTAAAACAGAATAAAAATAAATAAATAGAACCAAAAGCCAAAATCTGGTTCTTGAACAATATAAATAAAATAAACATACTCTAGCTATGCTAGAAAAAAAACTCAGAAATGAAAATGGAGATATTACTACTAACCTACAAAAATCAAAAAGATTCTAAAATACTATTAACAGTGAAGCCCAAACTCTATTACAACACTGCAGAAATAAGTAAATAAATAATACGATGGACAACATCATATAAGCACTAGCACTTGGGAAAAATGGACAATTTCTTGAAGACTCAAATTACTTATACAGGTTTAAGAAAATAGTCTTAATCTGAGATGATCCCATAGAAAGATTGAATTAATAATCAAAACAGGAAAGCCAAAATAGTAACTTATAACCATCTGTAACTCCAAAGGCATGAATGATCACATGTGTGGTACACACATATACAAGCAGACAAAACATTCATATACACAAAATAAATCTTTAAAAGTTTTAAGGGTGTGACAATTATGAAAAGCCCACAACTAACACATGCACAGTGAGGACTCAAAGCTTACTCACTAAGATCAAAACCAGGCAGAAAGAAAACCTATTTCCTCCACAGCTATTCAATATTGTGTTAAAAGTTCACCAGGTAGTGGTGGTGCACATTTTATTCCTAGCACTCGGGAGGTAGAAACAAGCAATGTCTATGAATTCATGGTTAGCCTGGTCCACAGAGCAAGTTCCAGGACAGACAATAGTACACAGAGAAATCTTGTCTCAAAAAAAAAAAAAAAAAAACCAAATAGTTTGCAAGGTCAATAAAGAAAGAAATAGAAGTGAAATTCTCTCTTTGTAGGTAGCATGACTCCCTCAAACACAAAAAGACTACTAGAGTCAATAAAATTTAAGCAGTTACAAGGCAGAAGATCAACAGATAAAGATCAGTTTCAGGAGCTAGAGAAATTGCCCAGTGGTTAAGAAAGAGAACTGTTCTTGCTGAGGACTAAGGTTCAGATCCCAGCACCATATTAGACTGTTCACAGTCATCTATAACTCCACTCGCAGAGGATTCAACATCCTCTATTGGCCTCCACAGATACTGCACATAACTTTAAAAGTCCACATCCACTTTAACAATCAAAACAATTTAAAAGTCTAAGATCTCTTCTAAGATGAAAAGCTACCCCTTAACTGTACACTATGTAAGATCAAAATCAAAAAGCAAATTACATACTTCAAACATGCAATGGCATAAAATAAACATTTCCATTCCAAAAGAGAGAAATGGGAACATAATGAGAAAATACTGGACCAAAGCAAGATCAAAACCCTGCAGGGAGGGTGGAAGGGTGGGACTGGAGGGGGGAGTAGGGAGGGGATTGTGATTGAGATGTAACTTGAAGAAATAAAAAATAAATTATAAAATAAAATTTAAAAAACCCTGCAGGGTAAACTCCAAATCCTACAGTTCAATGACCAACATGAACAGACTTACATGGCTCTTCTTTTCCTGTTTGGCTAACAGCAGACACTTCAAAAGTAAAACCATGTATTGACAGCCAAGGTATCAAGACCACTCAAGAGAGAAAGAACAGAATCCTAAACAAATGATGCTGAGGCAAGTGGATAGACATATCCAAAAGAATTAGGTAGAGCCCCTATTTTCCACCATGTAGAGAACTAACTCTAGTGGATTAACCAAATGAGTATAAACTACAACTATAAAACCTTAACAACGGCCGGGCGGTAGTGGCGCACGCCTTTAATCCCAGCACTCGGGAGGCAGAGGCAGGCGGATCTCTGTGAGTTCGAGGCCAGCCTGGTCTACAAAGCAAGTCCAGGACAGCCAGAGCTACAAAGAGAAACCCTGTCTCGAAAAAAAAAAAAAAAAAAAACTTAACAACATAGGAATCTAGGAGTTGGAGAGATGGTTCAGTGGTTAAGAGCACTCACTAGCTATTCTTCCAGAGAATCTGGGTTCAGTTCCCAGCATCAACATGGCAGCTTACTAACACGTGTAACTGCAGTTCCAGGAAACCCAATACCTTTCTGGCCTCTTTTGACACACAAGTGGTTCAGATATACACGTAGACAAAACATCTTTACATATAATGAAAAAATAAATAAGTTCTTAAAAAATAATTCAGGGGCTGAAGAGATGGCTCAGCTCTTAAGAGCACTGGCTGCTTGCTCTCCTAGAGGACTCAGGTTAAATTCCCAGCACCCACATGGCAGCTTGCAACTGTCTGTAACTCCAGTTCCAGAGGATTAGACATGTATGTAGGCAAAACACATTGGAACATAAAATTTTTAAAAACTGAATTATAAAAATAGTTGTCTTTTGATTTTGGATTTGGCAATGAATCTTTAAATGTGCCAAAATTACAAACTTCAACAAAATTTAAAACATTTAGTGTATCAGAGGTAAACATTTTCAACAAAGTAGAATAATCTACAGTACAGAAAATATTTGCAAATCATACATCTGATACAGGACTAGTTTCAAAAAGAGTACCCTTAACTCCTCACCAAGACAAAGGGCCTAATTAAAATGGGAAAAGGAACTAAACAGACATTTCACCAAAGAAGATATGCAAATGACCAATATTCACACACACACACACACACACACACACACACACACACACACACACA
>CAJQZJ010037392.1:1316549-1344699 GCA_907164525.1 Lophiomys imhausi | reverse complement strand
AAGTAAATTTGGGCCCTTTAGGTCAGGTGCCAGGTGGAAAGGCTGAATGTTTTCTAAAGGGGAAGAACAAAGGGGAATGAAAGGGTATGGATGTCACTGTTCACAAGGATGAGGATGTGTAGGAAAAAAAATGTTCCAGAAGCCTGTAGTTGAGGGTGTCCCTGTAACTCAGGGTAGACCAAATGGGATCAAGCCTTTCAGTGGGTTTTCATGGCACTCAGCAGGGATCAGGGTTAACAGCCCAAGGAAAAACACTGAGTGTGGTACCAGGGCTTTTATGGATGGGCCAGAAGGTTTGCCTAAAGGCAATGAAAAACAAACCTGAGGAATGAGGTCTTATCAATAGGAAAGGATCTGAACTGGATTCCACAATAGCATGAAAGTCACAAGGGCACAGAGAACCTGTGGAATTACAGGCAGCTTCAAGGGGGAGCTGGAAAAGTGATGGGGAAGAAAGGAACATAATGGCCTAGTGGGGCCTAAGGAAGCTTCAGGATTGTGGCTCTGAGTGTGTGGAGGTGATGGGGTTGGGGAAGAGGGCCAGCCATAGTCTTAAAGATGTGAAGTACTGAAAGGGTTATGTTCAGTGGGAACTGTGACTTAAAGGAAGTTGGATTGATAAGAATATAGTTGTACTAGTTATACTATAATTACATATAACTTTATTGGTTAAGTGTATAATGCCCTGCTAATTCAAGTAATTTAAATCATGTATTTTAGAAGAAATATTTTGCTTTACTTAATATATTTGTATTAAGATTACATTTAAAGTCCCTAATTTAGCCTTTGAATAGTTATTATAATTCAGTGTAATGGTTTCTTGTTTAATTTAATCATTTACATCCTGTTTTATTTCAAAGAAGGATTATTTCCTGTCTTGTCCACAGAGTGTCACTGTTGGATTATTTGAAGATCAAGAGCCCTGTAACATTTGATCCTTTGTTCATTGTTAGAAATATTTCCTTTCATAGCAGAAATGATTCTAGGTTACAGGAAGTCTGGTTTCTGTGCCCTGAAGTACAGAAAGGGTTATGCTCAATGAGAATTGTGACTGAAGGGCAGTTGGGTTAATAAGAATGAAGTTCTACTAGTATATCCTTTCGTGTTGTTGTAGTATGTTCAGTGAGAGGTTTTTTGATTAATAAATAGACATTTGGGGCTTCTTCAAACAAAATAGATGTCCTGAACTTTCCTCTTAATTCCTACCTTTATATCTCCTTTTGGTTCATAAATAAATTCTCATATAATGTTTACTGCTCTAATTGGTAGCTTGAACTTGGGAGAGTGGGGCCTAAAAATGAACCACATTAAAGTCTCATGCAATAGTCAACTTTATTCAGAGCTTCCAGCAATTTATACTCTGAGAGTTAAGAAGGGTCACCTGGGTTTAGAAGGGTCACCTGAGTAAAGTATACAATCACGAGGACAAGTCCCATTTGGAAAATCCATGTTTTACCACAGAGGCATATGAACAAATAACACTAGCCAGTTGAAACAAATAATCTAAAGTAAACTCACTCCTATCTACCTCACCTAGGAGGGGCATGAAAGCACATTCAAGAACAATTCCCTGTTTTGGAAGAAACTGAGGTCATAAGATTCTCAGTCTTGTGTTCTTGGAGTTTTTCTCACAAACACTCAGAATTCTCCCTGCAGGACTCTATTCTTGGATTGTGTTCCAACAGATAATAATACAAATAGAGCACCTGTTAGTGAAAAAAGAAGTATTATTAACTGATGTACTTCAGATTTAGAATCCTTATATAATATCAGTTGTTAATTGTTAAGTACTTTCACACTTACTAAGGAACCAATTCAGTTTATATTTTCATTGCTGAAGATTGATTCCTGGATTTTGTTAAGCTCTCTATTATTGAGCCACATCCTCAGTGTCAGATTCTTTTTCAGCTTTCATTTACTGCACACTTACTTTACAATTTTACTCAAGGAAATTCTTCTCTATTCTGAATTTTTGTACTTCTTTTGAGACAATGAACTATGAACCATTTTGTTTTCATTTTGTTTGAAATTCAAAGTTTTTAAAACTGTGGATTATGCCTACATGGTAGACAAGTGATCCACTGCTAAGCTATAGCCCTATTACCCAATTCACAGCAGTTTCGGTCCTTGTTTTATTGGGTTTTGTAATTTTGGAATAGTTTTAAACATTTGAAAGAGCTATAAGACACTACAGAACTCTCCATACATGTACCTCATTCAGCTTCCCTAAATTAAACTAATACTACTGTAATCAAAAGTAGGAAGTCAACATTGATACAGCAATATTACTTGAACTATAATTCTTACTTGAATTATGCCATTATTTCAAACTCTCACATTTTTCCCCTGTGACCAGGTTCAATCTGGCATCTCACATTTAATATTTTCCTATTTTTAAAAATGTCATTATTTGGAGAATTTCATATATGAGTGTATTAGATATATATAATTTTTACCACCTCTTTTCCCCCACCTCTTCTTTTGAGTCACTATTTCTTTTGCAACACTACCATTTCTGTAAAACACCCCCTTTAAAATCATGTCCTCTTCTTCTGTATTTATAATTATTAAAATGTGTGTCCGCATACACATACACATACTGAATTTAATTGTCCACTATCTCTTTAGATCTGTCATAGTTCCTCATTTTTCCTTATTACTGTGACCTTGACATTTGATGACAGCTAGTAAGTTATAAAATATCTCTCAATTTGTGTGTCTGGTACTCCCTTTTGAATAGATTGGAATTATGAGTTGTTGGCAAGAGTACTGCACAAATGATGTTATCTTATTGAGCCACATCAGTGTAGGTGTTGTCTGTATATCTTTTTAATGGTGATGTTAACATTGATTACTTGATTATCGTAGTGTGTTCCAAATTTTTCCCTTTGCAAGTAATTAATACAGAGCATTCTCTGTGGTTCTTTAACATCCTGCTTCTCCAAAACCCATTGAATTGATTAGCATCTACACATAGATTTTTAACTGTGGCTATCGTTACTGTGGTATTTCCCTAATGGCGATTCTCTATCCCTTCATTTCTTTAATGTTTATTATAATTAATTAATTAATTAGAATTTGTTAGGAAGAACCATCAATTTCTCAGTCACTTAATTATATAGTCATATCAAAACAGACTCATGAAAATTTATTGTGAGTTATGAGCCAGTATTACCATTACACACACACACACACACACACACACACACACACACACACATACATATTCATACTCAACACTTACTATATTATAGCTTGTAATCCAATTATTAACAGCGTTCATTTCATTGATCTGATATTCCAATTTGGTTTACTTTGAACTCCTTCCCTGTAACTCCTAAAGCATTTTTTTTTTTTTGCTCTGCCTTCACTTTTCTTGAGCACTGTCTTCTTTTCTGGCATCATGAGATGTTCTACGTTGATTGGTATTTTCCCTGCTCCTGCCCAGGAATTCATCTTTTGAAGCAATCGTTCTGTTTTGGGGAAAAGAAATATTGATCTGGATGCTAGGTGTATTCATTGCTAACTCTTGGGTCAATAATCCTAGACCCTCTCAGTGGAAAGAGGTGAAAAATAAACCATGTAATACTCATGAAAAAAAATACCTTGGGCATGTTAGGCAAGTGTTCTACCAGCAAGTTACATCCCTAACCTTGCATTTATGTATATTAAAATATGTTCATAATAATACTCATCAGTCACTTTTCTTAAACTTAAGTCCTTGTTAAATTATTTTCTTTCTGCCTTTATTAATTAGTATTTTCATTCTCATATTAAGATGGGTTTTGGCTTATTTTATCTTTGATTTGTCCATTCGATTTCTGAAATTATTTAGAATGTAGGTAAACAAGTAAAACTATTAAAACAGGCAACTATTTGAAAATATTTTTCGTAGTGGTTAATTTAGCTCCTGATGATGTTGAGCACTGCTTTTATAATATCCATAGAGAAAGTAAATATTTGAAACTTTCTTAGGGATGTCCATCATTTTGTGAGTTATCAAATTTCTGTCTTTTTTAATATGTTTGTTTATTAGTTCAAGTTCCATCTCAATCACAATCCCCTCTCTCCTCCACTACCAGTTCCACCCTTCCACCCTCTACCCTTTCTCCCACCTATCCTACTCCTGCGGTGTGGGGGCTCCCAAAATATCAGCCCCCCTCAGTTCATAAGTCACATGAGGGCTAAGAGATTACTCTTGCTCTGAGGGCCTACTTGGCAGCTCCACTAGGGTAAAGTGTCCCATTAACAGGTAACAAAGTCCATGACTGAGACGGCTCCAGCCCTGCTTGTTAAGGGATCTGTATGAGGACAAAGTTGCCTATCCTCTATATTTCTATAGGGAGGTCCAGGTCAAGTCTAAATTTTTTTCTTCTTTTTTTGGTTAGTGTTTCAATCACTGTAAGCCTCTAGAGGCCTAGGTCAATTGATTCTGTTGATCTTCATCTGTTGATCTGGAACCCTCCTGTTCTCTCTATTCTTCCTCCCTGCAAGAGCTCTACCTGGTGTCTGACTGTATGTTTCAGCATCTATTTTGATCTGCTGCTGGGTGGAATTTCTCATAAGATAGTTATACTAGGTTCCTGTTCCTTTGGGTCTGTGGGTTGTAAGATAGTTATCCTGTACTGTACGGCTAACATCTAGTTATAAGTGAATACATGCCGTATGTATCATTCTGGATCTGGGTAAGCTCATTCAGGATGAGCTTTTCTAGTTCCATACATTTGGCTGTGAATTGCATGATTTCCTAGTTTCTGATAGCTGAGTAGTATTCTATTGTATAAATGTACTACAGTTTTTTATCCATTCATTGGTTGAGAGATATCTGGGTTGTTTCCAGTTTCTAGCTGTTACAAATAAAGCTGTTATGAGCATAGTTGAGGAGATGTCCTTGTGATGTGATGAGGAATCATTTGGATGTATACCCAGATGTGGTATGACTGGGTCTTGAGATAGAGCTATTCCAAGTTTTCTGATATATTGCAAGACTTATTTCCATAGTGGGTTTACAAGTTTGCACTCTCACCAGCAATGGAAGAGTGTTCCCCTTTCTCCACAACATCAACAGCATGTGCTATTATTGAGTTTTTGAGCGTAACCATTCTGACAGGTGTGAGATGGAATCTCAGAGTCATCTTGAGTTGCATTTCTCTGATGACTAAGGATGTTAAGTATTTCTTCAAATGTCTCTTGGCCATTAGAGATTCCTCTTTTGTGAATTCTCAGTTTGGCTCTCTACCCCATTTTTATATTGGATTATTTGGTTTCTTGGTGTTTAATTTCATGAGCTCCTTATACATTTTAGATATTATCCCTCTCTTGGATAGGGGGTTGGTAAAGATCTTTTCCCAATCTGTAGGTTGTTGTTTTGTTCTAATGACAGTTTCCTGTGCCTTACAGAAGCTATTCAGTTTCATGGGGTCCCATTTATTGATTGTTGGTCTCAGATCCTGAGCTGTTGGTGTTCTGTTCAGGAAGTTGTCACATGTACCGACGAGTTCAAGACTTTTCCCCACATTCTCTTCTATTAGACTTAGTTTGTCTGGTTTTATGTTAAGGTCTTTGATCTACTTGGACTTAAGTTTTGGACAAGGTGATAAATATGGGTCTACTTGCATTCTTCTACATGTTGATATTCAGTTAGACCAGCACCATTTGTTGAAGTTGCTTTCTTTTTTTCCATCGTATGGTTTTGGCTTCTTTGTCAAAAATTAAGTGATTGTAGGTGTGTGGGTTTATTTCTGGTTCTTCAATTTGATACTATTGTTCAAGCAGTCTGTTTCTATGCCAGTACCATGCAGTTTTTATTACTATTGCTCTGTAGTACAGCTTGAAACCAGGGATTGTGATACCTTCAGATGATTTTTATGGTACAGAATTGTTTTAGTTATTCTGGGGTTTTATTTTTCTGTATGAAGTTGAGAATTGTTCCTTCAAGTTCTGTAATTTGTTGGTATCTTGACAGGATTTGCATCAAATCTTCATATTGCTTTTGGTAGAATTGCCATTTTTATTATATTGATCTTGCCTATCCAAGAGTATGGGAGATCTTTCCATCCTCTGATATCTTCTTCAATTTCTTTCTTCAAGGACTTGAAGTTCTTGTCATACAGGTCTTTCACTTGCTTGGTTAGAGTTACCCCCAGGTATTTTATATTGTTTGAGGCTATTGTGAAGAGTGTTGTTTCCCTGATTTCTTTCTTAGCCCATTTATCTTTTGTGTAAATAAGGGCTACTGATTTTTTAAAATTAATTTTGTATCCAGCCACCTTGCTGAAGATGTTTATCAGTTGTGGGTGTTCTCAGGTGGAATTTTTGGGGTCACTTTGTATACTATCATATCATCTGTTAATAGGCATTCTTTGACTTCTTCCTTTCCAATTTGTATCCCCTTGATCTCCTTTAGTCTTCTTATTGCTCTAACTAGAACTTCAAGTACTATTTGAAGAGATATGGAGAAAGTGAGCAGCCTTTCCTTGTCCCTTACTTTAGGGAAAATGCTTTACATTTCTCTCCATTTTATTTGATGTTGGCTACTGGCTTGCTGTATATTGCCTTTATTATTTTTAGGTATACTCCTTATATGCCAGCTCTGTCCAAGACTTTTAAAACACGAAGGAGTGTTGGATTTTTTGAATGCTTTTTCTGCATCTTGTGAGATGATCATGTGATTTTTTTTTTCTTTTAGCTTGTTTATATGGTGGATTTTGTTGATAGATTTTCATATGTTGGACCACTCCTGCTTCCTGGGATGAAGCCAACTTGATACTTTTGATGTGTTCTTGGATTCAATTTGCAAGTATTTTATTGAGTATTTTTGCATCTATGTTCATGGGGGAAATTGGTCTGAAATTTTCTTCCTTTTTTGGATCTTTGTGTGGTTTAGGTATCAGGGTAACTGTAGCCTCATAGAATGGGCTTGTCAGTGTTTCTTCTGTTTCTATTTTGTGAAAGAGTTTGAGGAGTATTGATTGTTATCAGCTCTCCTTAGAAGGTCTGGTAGAATTCTGTGTTAATACAATGTGGCCCTGGGCTTATTTTGGTTGGGAGAGTTGTAGTGACTGCTTCTATTTCTCTAGGGATTTTAAGAGTGTTTCATTTGTTTACCTGATTTTGATTTAACCTTGGTACATGGAATATATCAAGAAAAATATTTATTTCGCTTAAGCTTTCCAGTTTTGTGTAGTATAAGTTTTTGAAGTAGGACCTAATAATTCTTTGCATTTCCACAGTGTCTGTTGCTATTTCCGCGTTTTAATCTCTGATTCTGTTGATTTGGGTATTTTCCTCTGCCTTTTAGTTAGTTTGGCTAAGGGTTTGTTTATTTTGTTGACTTTCTCAAAGGACCAACTCTTGGTTTCTTTGATTCTTTATATTGTTCTCTTTGTATCTAAGTTATTTTTTTTTCAGCCCAGAGTTTGACGATTTACTGCCATCTGCTCCTCTTGGGAGTGTTTCCTTTTTTCTTTTTTTCTAGACTTTCAGTTGTGCTGTGAGATTGCTAGTATGAGCTGCCTCCACTTTCTTTTTGAAGGCCCTTAATACTTTGAACTTTCCACTTAGCACTGCTTTCCTTGTGTACCGTAGGATTGGGTATGTTGTGCCATTGTTTTTGGGGGGTTTGTTGTTGTTTTCCGGGTTTTTTTTTTGGTTTTGGGGTTTTTTTGTTTGTTTGTTTGTTTGTTGAATTTTAGGAAGTCTTTGATTTCTTTATTTGTTCCCTGAACCAGTGGACATTGAATATAGAGTTGTTCAGTTTCCACGAATGTGTAGGCTTTTGTTATTCTGTTGTTGTTGAAGCTCAGATTTAATCTGTGATGACATGATAAGATACAAGGGATTATTTCAATTTTCTTGAATATGTTGCTGCTTGCTTTGTGACCGAATATATGGACAATTTTGGAGAAGGTTCCGTGTGGTGCTGAAAAGATGTATTATTTTGTGTTTGGGTAAAACATTCTGTAGATATCTGTTGGTCTGGTTGGTTCATGATCTCTGTTAGTCTCATTATTTCTCTGTTTGGTTTCTGTCTTGAGGACCTGTCCATTGGTGTGATTGGGGTGCTAAAATCCCTCACTATCAACATGTGGGGATCGATGTATGGTTTAAGCTTTAGAAGAGTTTCTTTTACAAATGTGGGTGCCCTTGTATTTGGGCCATATATATTCAGTATTCAGATGTCAACTTGATGATTTTTTCCTTTGAGGAGTATTTAGTGTCCATCCCAATTTTTTTTATTAGTTTCAGTTGAAAGTCTATTTTATTGGATATTAGCATGGCTAGTCTAGCTTGCTTCCTGGGACCCTTTGCTTGGAAAACCTTTTCCCTACCCATTACTCTGAGGTAAAGTCTATCTTTGTTTTTGAGGTAAATTTCTTGTATGCATCAAAATGATGGGTCTTGTTTACAGATCCATTCTGTAAACCTGTGTCTTTTTATTGGGAGTTGAGTACATTGATGTTTAAGAGATATGAATGACCATGGATTGTCATTTCCTGTTATTTTGATGTAGGTGGTGTTAGTGTGTTTGAGTGTTTCTTTTGGTTTAGCTGCAGTGGAGTTACATGTTTCCTGTGTTTTCTTGGATGTAGTTATCTTCTCTTGATTGGAATTTTCCTTCAAGGATCTTCTGTAGAGCTGGATTTGTTGATAAATATTGTTTAAATTTGGTTTTGTCATGGAATATCTTGTTTTCTCCATCTATGGTGATTGAAAGTTTTCCTGGGTATAGTAGTCTGGGCTGGGACCTGTGGTCTCTTAGGACTGGCAAGATGTCTGCTCAGGTCCCTCTGGCTTTTAAAGTTTCTCAGGAGAAGTCAAGGGTAATTCTGACAGATCTGCCATTATATGTTACTTGGCATTTTTCTCTTACAGCTTTTAATATTCTTTCATTTTTCTGTACATTTGGAGTTTGAATTATGTGGTGAGAGGAATTTCTTTTCTAGTCTAATCTATTTGGTGTTCTGCATGTCTTTTGGGCTTTTACCAGCATCTCTTTCTTTAGGTTTGGAAATTTTTCTTCTATGATTTTGTTGGAGATGTTTCCTGGACCTTGGAGTCGGGAGTCTTCTCTTTCCTCTATGCCTATAATTGTTAGGTTCCGTCTTTTCATTGAGTTCTTGATTTCTTGGATGTTGTGAATGAGAACTTTTTAGATTTCTCATTTTCTTTGGTTGTTGTACTGATTTCTTCAATCACATCTTCCACACCTGAGATTCTGTCTTCCATCTCTTGTATGGTATTGGTGATGCTTATACTTGTGTTCCTGTTCTCTTTCCTTGGTTTTTCACCTCCAGAATTGTCTCTGCTTGTGTTTTCTTTATTGCTTCCATTTCCATTTCCAGGTCTTCAACTTTTTTTTATTCATTTCTATTTCCAATTTGATTGTTTTTGTCTGTAATTCCTTAATAGCTTTGTTCCTTTCCTTCTCTTGTTTGATTGAGGTTTTTTTGTAAGTCTTTAATGAAATTTTCCATTGCTTTCATCTGTTGAATTGTCCTTTCTTTAAATTCTTTAAGGTATTTATTTTCTTTTTGAAAGCCTCTATCATTTTCATAATTATAGTTTTGTCATCCTTTGGTGTTTCTGTGTTTCTGCTATGTGAGGAAGGTCTGGGCTTGGTGAACTAGGATAGTTGGGTTCTGGTGGTGCCATATTGCCCTGGCTTTTGTTGTTTGTGTTTCTTTGTTTGCCTTTAGCCATCTGATTGTCCTGGTCATTGGTTGGTTGGTCCTGGTGCCAACTAGGTTTGGTGTCCCAGAAAGAGTCCAGGTACGGAGGCTGGATGTTCCTGTATGATCCCGAGGATCACTTTGGGAAGGTTGGTAGTGTTGCAGTTTCTGTGGCTGCAAGTGAGACCTCTCCAAGGAGTTCTCCCAGGGATAGTGGAGTGGCGCACAGATGTCTGGAGGCCAGAAGCATAATTGAGTGTCTCTGGTGTTATTCAGTGGTTGTTCCAAGTCACTGGGGGTGCCTAGAAGCCAGAGACCTGGGATGCGCCCCTGTGTCTGCTAGTGAGACCTCTCTGAGGGACTCTCCTAAGGGTACTCTAGAGCAGTGGTTCTCAAAAATGTGGGTCACGACTACTTTCGGAGTTGAACAACTTTTCACAGAGGTTGCCTAAGGCCATTGGAAAATACAGATATTTACACTACAATTCATAACAGTAACAAAATTATAGTTATGAAGTAGCAATGAAAATTAGCTTATGATTAGGGGTCACCACAACATGAGGAATTGTATTAAAGAGTTACAGTGTTAGGAAAGTTGAGAACCACTGTCCTAAAGGCAATGGAGATACATATAAAAGAGGTGGTTCTTATCCTATAAGATTTTTTTAATAGAGTGTGCTGACAGAGTTTGCAAAGCAAAAATTTGTCTGGGTGTGGTGGTGCAAGCCTATAATCCCAGCTACTTGGGAGGCTAAATCAGGAGTGTCTTGGGGCCTAGGCTAGGATGGGCAATTTAGTAAGATCTGTTTCAAAATAAAAAGGTAAAAAGTGCTGGGAATGCAGTTTAGTATCAGAGCCCTTGCCTGGCATGTATGAAATTCTAGATTCAATCACCAGTAAAAATGAAAATAAAATAAGTAATAACAAATTTAAAAGTCTGAGATCTAGCAGGGCTACAGGTGCTAGTTCCTTATAGTGTCCAGAATTTAGTAGCCTGCCACCTATGGTATAGTACTTAGCCAGGGTCCCAGCAAATAGGAAGCTGGGTAGGATGTGACATTAGGGCAAATCATGCTCATCTTCCCAAGTCATTTTCTGAAGAACTTGTACTTGAGGTACCTCCATTTCTGATATTGCTGCCTCTTGGCTTTCACTGATTCTACTGATACACCCCGAGGCTGTGCTACTTGAAGCCGTTTGTTCGTTTCTCTCTTTTCTCTAGTACCTTATAGCAACTTTTCCTTGTCAGGTGTCTTGTGTATGTCTCTGAGACTGATATAGGGCTGGGAGCAGAATACAGAGGAGGAGCTCATTTTGACAGGGCTGTCTTTTGCCTGGCGAATATTCCACAGCCCCAGTCAGCTTCTACAGCCAGCAAACCTGCCAGAGCCTACCATTCTTTGGACCATTCTGGTTCATAAAGAATGAAGTGTTCTGTTGCTCAGGCCTTAGCTGGTTTCTGCATCTTCCTTCTTTTCTGTGTTCAGAGAGTTATGTGCATTGGTCACAGCCCTCCATCTCTCCCCTGTTGCTTTTTCCTCTGCAGCTTCAAAATATCACTTTTTTTTGCCTGCCTATCCCCTCTTAGTGGCTCTCACTCTTGCAGTCCTTTCAGAACACAGTTCCTTTGACAGCATTTATACTGGCTATTGAAACATTAAGCTTCCTTTTTTTCTCACTGGGGATTTGTTGTTGTTTTTTGTTTGTGTGTTTGTTTATTTTTAGAGAGAGTTTCTATATGTATCCCTGGATGCCCTAAAACTTGCTCTGTAGACCAGGCTGGCCATCAACTCACAGAGATCTGCCTACCTCTGCCTCCCATGTGCTGGGATTTAAAGGCATGTGCCACCATTGCCTGGCTCCCAGAGTATTTTTGAACATGATGATTATTCTGCCCTGTATGCTCCAAATAGCTTTACCCAGACAACACCTTTTTATTTACCTTTAAATGTTCTATTAAGACTCCACATTTTCTGAAAACCCTCAATTGACAGTCTGGATTCTGTCTGCTCTTCTGGGAAAGTTTGGCCTCACCTCCTTACTTGCGTCATGGTGTGCAGAGGTGAGAATACTCCTAATGGAATACTGAGCACTGTTGAACCAATCATCTTGTAGCACTGCTATTTTTAGTATTAAAATAATGCTACAGCAATGTCTGTCCTTAAGAGAACACTTTAGAGATATTGAAATTCTAATTATGAACATGAGAAAAACTGAAACACAGAGAAGTTGAGTAACTTGCCTAAGGTCACACACCTAACAAGTGACAAAGTTCTGGTATTAGAGTCAATCATGTTCTCCTAGAGCTGTGGTGTTTACCGTAGTGCCACAGTCCTTGGCTTCTCCCACTTGACTGTGTATCTGGACCCATCTGAAGGCTTGTTAAAACCCAAACTATTGCTTCCATTGAGGTTCTCCATTCAGTAGGTGTAGGGTGGAGCCTTTGATTTTTGTTCAAGTTACCTCCTTCCTTGAAAGTGGCTGCAGCATATTTGTGTGCATAGAAGGCTGTCAGGGGCTGTGAGACACTCACTTTTCATCACTGAAATTTCTTTCAAGTGAAATTTCTTCCAAGTTTGCATAGGTCAGATAGTGCAGGGGCAGGTTGAAAGTCCATGTCTCCGTCGGGTGGTTAATGTCACACCCAGGGCTCACCAAGGAAATGGGACATTTCTGACTGCAGGAGAACTTCCATTGTGCCAAGAACTCAAAAGCCAGCTTCATACATATTTTTAATTAATTACATTGTTTTTAAAATTTTTATTGGATATGTTCATTTTAGTTATGAGCATTTTACCTACATGTATATATGTGCACCACATGCATGCATGCTGTTTGTGGAGGTTAGAAGGAAAAATAAATCTCTTGAAACTGGAGTTAGGGATGGTTGTGAACCACCATATGGGTGCTGGGAACTGAACTCAGGTCCTCAACAAAAGAAGTAAGTACTCTTAACAGCTGAGCCATCTCTCCAGCTCCATGCTTTCTACATTTCACACATAATTACTTTTCTTTAAAAATTAGAACAACAGTATTTTTCATTTATTATGGCATTTAGAAGAACTTCTTGAAAGGACAAACAGGCAAATTACCCATATTTAGGAAGCAGTTTCAAGAATGCAAGTGTTTTATGAGGTATCACGGATGGAGAGATGTGTAAGTATTATAAAAAGCATTCCAACAATTTTGCCAAACTCCTGGTACCTAGATATGGAACATATCACCATGAAATTAACAAGGTTGAGTTACACTTATTTCAGCAGCACATAGGTGACTAAAATTCTATTGGAAAAATGCTCAAGTTCAGGCTTGCCAGATTACCACAAGTACTTTTATGTTACTAAGTGATCTTGTGTACAATTCAGTTCAAATGTGTTAGAGAGAGGAATGGAAAGGCGGCATTTACCTTTAACAGTGGAAAATGCTAAAGTAACAGAAATAGATGTACATGGTTTGATCAGCTTTTAAAAATATTTTAAAATTATCTTGTGTATGTTTGTTTGTGTGTGTGTGTGTGTGTGTGTTGTTGTTGTTGTTGTTGATGTTGTTGTTGTTGTTGCTGCAGAGGCCAAATCCCTTGTGATGGAAGTCACCAACAGGTGTAAGCTTCTTGATATGAGTACTGTGACCCAAACTTGGGTCTTCTGGAAGAACAATATACTTAGCCATCTCTGATTAGCATTTTAATTTTTGTTTTTGTTCACAATTGACTTAAAGTGGGTTAATGCTATTTTAGATATGATGTATATTTACACAAGAATACCTTGACTTTGGGTCTGGCTAATTTATGTGCATGAATTTCTTTTTTAATTTGCAAGTTAATTATAATAATGTTTTAATTACAAAAAGAATGTCAAGTGTGGTGAAGTACACCTGGACGAGAAGGTCATCATTTGAAAGAAAGCTTGAAAATATGACAACCTGTCTCAAGGAACAAAACAGCAACAAAAAGAAAAGTTTTGATTGACTGATCTCATGGAGGAACCAAAGTCCGAAACTAGCAGAAATTTAACTCATTCTATTCTCTTTTCTTGAACAGGGAAATTGTGGTGAGCCATTAAGCCAATCAGAAGAGGGAGCCCAGCACCAGGACAACCCTGAGGGAATGGTTCATCAGCCAGTGAGAGAGGCCAGTCCTGAATACCTAGGTTCTGACCCTGACATGGTACTCTGCTATGGGGGTATTCAAAGTATGAACAGTAAAGTCTCTTCACCCGAAGAGCCTGCTGTGGAAGCTCTTCTAGCACTTCAGCAACCAGGAGACTTCATTCCAGCCAATGACCTTAATAGGGTGATTTACCCAGTTGCTATGATAATTGAGAATATGGGCCCAGATATTTCCACACCACTTGTCCACATCCCTTCCAATTTGGGTGAGTCTGTAAAGAAACATAAATAGCATTCTTTAGACCTTTTCAGATTCACATATAGTGGTAGGCAACAAGGAAAAAATGCAATTTTCCTCAAACGTAACATCTTATGAAAGTTATGGTTGTTATTTTTGCCTGTGAATTTAGTTCTGTGCAATTTATCACATGAGAAAGTTTGTGTGTTTATCAAAGTCAAGGTTCTACCACACGGTTCTTTTCTATCCCACATAGTTGTATTGTCACAAGTACACACCTAAATCCATCCTTCTGGTTGTGCTTCTCTTCCACTTGAAACCTTTCAATATAAATGTTTTTCCTCCTATAATATAATTCTTTGACAATTCATCCAAATCATTATGTGTGTCAACAGTTTTGTATTGCTGAACAATCTGGTCCATGGTACAGGTATACTGTGATTTAACCATTCATATTTAAAGGAAATTTTGTGGGTTTTTACTAAGGATTAAGACTGCTATGAACATTTATATATAAATTGAAGTTTTTATTTCTCTGACACAAATTCTCAAGAGTTTGGTTGCTTGTAATATGTGAATTGTATGTTTAGTTTTTTTTGTATTTTAAATATATTTATTTTATTTTTTCCTGATAATACAGTCTTTTTTCCTTTTTTTCCTTTATTTTTTAGTTCTTCAAGTTACATCTCAATCGCAGTCCCCTCCCCATTCCCCCTCCAGTCCCACTCTCTCACCCTCAACCCCCCATCCTCTTCCCTTTTTTATTCTTTTAAGTTTAAGGTATATCTTATTTCCCCCACAGTTTCCCCTTTCAGTCCAACAAATGGCTCTTTCTCTTATAATAACAAATACAATACAGTACAACAGAGGTAATTAGGCCACAGTTATGAGGGTTATATGGCTTAACGTACATTCCCAATGACCAGTCCATATGTATTTGGTACCTGACTTTAACATTCTACTATCTAAACATCTCCATGAGTTTAAAGGTCTATATCTGACTCAACATTCATACTAACTTGCAACACAATTTTAAAAGTATCTTCTTAGATCTATAACACTCTCTTAACTCCTAAGCAACTCAAAATTAAATTATGAGACTCTAGCTATCTGTTCTTCAACCACCTCAGAGACCTGAGAGGGATAAATATATCTGATTTTATAGGAAGTACAGGGCCTGCAGCTTCCCAAACTAAGAAATGACATACCTGTGGCTGCCTGGACAGTTCCCATTTTCTCTCCATACATTACAGCATCGATCTTCAGTCGTTTGGCCCCGTTTCTCTGACACACATTGATTGTAGAGCAGGGGTTATGAAGGACTTACCTACCCTGTCTTGGCAGAGCTAGGCTGTCGACTTACCTGCTTCCAGGTTTTGTCCTTTTTGGACAGCATTCTGTCTACAGTTGGGGCAAGGGGCTTTTCCTACCAAGAGATAGGCTTGAGACTAATTCAATCATCTCCGACATGCAATTTGAAGCCAAATGGATGGGACTAGAAAAGCCCATCATGAGTGAACTAACCCAGACTCAGAAGGATACATATGGCATCTATTCACTTATAGTAGGATTTTAGCTATATAGTAGAAGGTATTGATACTACAACTAACACACCAAAGGGAACTTGGACATAGACTTCTTATTTTTAATTTTTATTCTTTATTTATTTTTTATATAGTAGTTACATTTTTGTTCTTTTTTAGTCTTTTTTATCTATTGCCTGCTTATTGGTTTGTTTGTTTAGTTGTTCTCTCTCCCGGGCTACGAGACCCTTTTCACTGATGGTACTGCTTCGTAGATCCCCAATGAATGAAGAGGCTCTTGGCCCTCATACGACCTCTCAACTGACATGAGGGACTGTTATATAAGGATACCCCACCCCAGAGAAATGGGATGGAAGGGTTAGGAGGTAAAGAAAAACAAATGAAATGTGATGTTTCGGCCTTTTACTACTAATTGTCATAAACTGTTTAGGGTAGTTAAGAAATGCAAATTAATGGTTATTCAAGCTGGTCATTCAGTTAGGTATTATGACAGCCTATTATAGTTACTTTCTAAGCTAATCAGAAATAAACTGGCAAGAGACAAGCAACATCTGCTTACCCTATGTTTAGTTTTTTTAAATAGAAAGTTTCATTGAGATATAAGTGATGTCACAGTCTATTTCTGCTGGTAAAGTAAGATACCATAGACTAATTTGTATAAACGGAAATTCATTTTCTTACTGTTCTAGAGGCTGGGAAGTTCAAAAACTAGGTGTCATTTTATGGTGAAGGTTGCTTCTTATAAAGAAAAGAGAGATGTAACCTGCAGCAACAAATAAATTAATTTATTTATTTAAAAAAGAAAAGAAAAGAGAGGCTATGTTATCAGATGGCTAAAGGTTGGAAAGGCAAGCTTAGTAACTGCTGCAGTGTGCCTCTTTTATAATGAACCTAATGCCATTCATGAGAGAGGAGTTCTCAAAGCCTAGCAACCTCTTAAAGTCCCCATATCTTAATACTACCACATCAGTACTGAATTCAGAATGAGACAACATAGTCATTTTACATATTGATATGTAAAATCCTACACTTGTTGAATGTATACAGGTTGTCAAATTTGGCCATTTGCATGTTCATTCTTATGAGAAACTGCATGACTGCTTTCCAGTGTATTTAGACTATTTTCCATTCCTGCTAGCATTTTGTACCTGCCATTTCTGTTGTTTCCTTCCTTCTGGATAATTCAAGATTCCTTCTTTCATCACATTTTTTTGTATTGAAGATTTTCTTTTAATGTCTCCTATGGGTAAATCTGTGGGGTGGGGGGGGCAAATTTTAAATTTCCTCTTTGTGTGAATATCTTAATTCCTCTTCCTTTTCTGAAGAATATAATTTATGCATGAAAGATCTTATAATGTAACACTTAATTTTTATTTGTCGAATTGCCAGAATGTGCAGAAGCCAGTGTTATAAATTACACTGTGACAATGAACAACCAAACTTTTGAGGAAAATCAAGAACAAAACATTTATAGTCCACCTACCTTTCACTACTTTGAAGAGTTCGAAATGATATCCAATATGAAATAGCACTCTATAATACAAACTTACCTCAGTGTAATTTAGTGTCAGTGTTTTTTTATTGTTTGAGAATTTTGTATGTGCATATGATGTTTTAATTAGATGTGCCTCTCCATCCTCTTCTCTCTACCTCTACCCCCCAACCATTTTTTTCATTTAAATTTCATGCGCTTTTTTTTTTAATGCACTGAGTGTACTAGTCTACTTAGTTCTACCAGTGTGTGCATGGATATAGGGCCATGTACTGGAGCCTAGGCAGACTATCAGGGGTCTCATTCGTAAAGAAAATGGACTCTCTTTTTCTCAGAAGCCATAAATTGCCAATAGCTAGCTCCTCAACTAGGAGTGGGGCTTATTTTATTTATTATTTTATTTTTGAGGTTATACATTTTCCCTCCTAAAAACCCTGCCATATACCCCTCCCCACTCTTCTCTTTTTTACTATTATTCAATATATATATGTGTGTGTGTGTGTGTGTGTGTGTGTGTGTGTAACCGAACTTTTAAATTATTATTTAACACTTATTTATTACTAAATTCACTTATAACAAACACCAACAATTTCTTAACTATTAATCCTATAAATTCCTACAACCCCTTTAACCTATCCACTAAACCTATTGATAATCATAACAACTACTTTTATAACCTTTTAGAATGATACAGTCTCTGAGGCAGGTCCTCAGTCGTCAGGAACACAGTCTTTGTTGTAGATTCTTTTTTTTTTAAATATTTACTTATTTTATTATTTATTTATTTATTTATTTATTTATTTATTTATTTATTTTGTTTTTTTTCGAGACAGGGTTTCTCTGTGTAGCCCTGGTTGTCCTGGACTCGCTTTGTAGACCAGGCTGGCCTCGAACTCGCAAAGATCCGCCTGCCTCTGCCTCTCAAGTGCTGGGATTAAAGGCGTGCGCCACCACCGCCCTGTTGTAGATTCTTTAACACACTTAGCAGTCCTTCTTCTGGATCTCTCAGATGCAGGTTCGTCAGGGTCGTTTGTTATTGCAGTCTTACCTTAAATAAGGCTTCATGCTTTCTTCTCTGTGGGAGACCCCAGCCGTCTGCAGGCCAACTTACTTCTTTTTTATCAGGAACTCAGCTGCTCTGCCTCAGTCCTTAAAGCCAGGCACAGTTTCCCCTAGGCCACTGTTTGGACAGATCAAACCCCTCTAGGCAAAAGCTGAGCCACAGGGTCCAGTCCTGGGCCTTTTGGTGTCTTGCTCAGGCTTTCTTTGCTCACCGGCTTCTTTCTGCTTCAGGGAGAGAGCTGGCCATCAATGGGCAGCCCTTTTTTCAGCAGGACTCTTGGAGCTCTCTAGCATCAGGGGCCTCATCTCTTCTCGGCTCCAGGCACTGTCCTCAGATAGGAGGAACTCTGTTTCAGCTTAATTTGGGCTCCGCCCACTTAGCAGCTGAAAACAATGTCAGGCCAGATACTTTGTTTCTTCAAGTCTTGAGTCTTTCCTGTTTTTCCTGACTTCAACCTTGTTTTTCAGTCTATTAAGTCTTTCCTGTTTTTCCTGACTTCATGCTGATAATGCTGTTCAGGCCCCGAATTAAGAGACAGTATCAGAAACTCATATATATTTCCTAAATCTAATTTATCTAACTCCTACATATCCCCCTTCTAGTAAAATAAAAAATAAATCTACATAATATCTACATATACAATGTAAATAAATTGTCTATGTACAATACATAAGCTACTTTAAATTTTTATCAATATACATTAAAGCAAATGTTAAAAAACCTTAAACTTCTCACAATACATAGTTGTATTTACATCTTTTGACAAGACATTAAAGCAAACAAATCATTTTAAATTCTTATCAATAAACTTACTTTCTATTACATACAAAACATTTTTTAAATTTGCATCAATAAACAGAATCTTAAATTTCTACCAATATAACAAAATAATCTTAAGCTTTTAATAATAAAAGAGAGTAAAAATAGAATGAGGGAAAAAAGAAAATCCTCAAATCCAATTCACAACACATAACATATATCCATTCATTCCAGACGACAACAAACAATCACAACACATAACATGACAAAAAGCTTCCAACCCATCTTTTGGGAATGGAGTGTAAATATTTTTGGGTACCCTTCAAAAATTGAGATATTGGCCAATTCTCGGGAAAGTTACCTATAGCTTTTATTGTCCAGTCTCTGTAAGATCGATCATTTTTTGGACTAGCGCTTTTAAAAATGATTTGCATGCAAAGTTTTTAAGAAAACAGTGATTGAAGCAGTATGTTAGGTTGAATCTTCTGGCCCATTTGTCTTGTTATTGTCATTCAGTCCTTGGCTCTGAAAATAAATTTTTGCTCTAAATTTCAGCAAATGGAAAGTATAGAACAACTTTGTAAGTCCATTTTAAGGCATAAACTCTGTCTATCCTGGATAAAAGATTGGAATATCATGAACACCATAAACTTAATAAAATATTCTTACCATGCGAAGACATTCATATTTCAGCTAATGGGAGGTTCTCCCTGGTCAGATCTAATCTTTATAAGTTTTGTTGGTAACCACATTTTTTCATTCCCTGTAGACACATAGGCATAACCACGTCCCCATCTTAAAACCATTGCAGGTTTCCACTCTAAAGTTAACATATCCTTATAATATATTGGTTGATTTAATTCCTCAGTTTTTTGTATAACCCAATGTCTCTCAGCTGCAGTGGTACCCTTTTCACCAACATTTAGGAAATTCAAAGTTAGCAATGCATTGTGTAATCTATCCCTGGGATTCTTTAATTCCCCCTTTTGTTTAAAAAGCATCTCTTTTAAGGTACGATTAGCTCTTTCTACAATTGCTTGTCCTGTAGGATTGTGTGGTATACCAGTAACATGTTTTATATTATAATATGTAAAGAATTGCTTCATCTTATTAGATACATATGCAGGAGCATTATCAGTCTTAATTTGTGCAGGTACACCCATAAATGCCATTATTTCTAACAAATGTGCAATAACACAGTCAGCTTTTTCAGAACTTAAAGCAGTTGCCCATTGAAACCCGGAGTATGTATCAATGGTATGATGTACGTACCTTTGTTTTCCAAATTCTGCAAAGTGAAAAACATCCATTTGCCAAATTTCATTCTTTTTAGTACCTCTAGGGTTACTACCAGCAGGTAATGGAATTTGGTTATACAGAGAACACGTAGGACATTTTTTAATTATTTCCCTGGCTTGTTGCCAGGTAATAGAGAATTTTTTCTTTAAACCTGAACTGTTAACATGATGTTTCTGATGAAATTTTGAGGCTTCCAACACATTTCCTATGAGTAATTGGTCAATTTCCTCATTTCCTTGTGCCAGTGGACCTGGCAAACCTGTATGGGATCGAATATGGGTTATATATAATGGATTATTTCTACCTCTGATGACCTGTTGCAACTGTATAAATAAAGAAGTTAATTCTGTGTTATCAGGAATAAATTCAGCAGTTTCTATGTGCAACACAACTCTTTCTGCATATAGAGAATCTGTAATTATGTTAAGAGACTCTGGAAAATCTAATAACACCATAAGGATTGCATACAATTCTGCTTTTTGAACTGAGGTATATGGACTTTTGATTACCTTGCTGATTTTGTCTGTCTTATAACATGCCATTCCCATCTTGTTAGCATCAGTATAGAAGGTTGGTGAATCAGGAATTGGTGTTCCCTTTACAATACGAGGAAGAATCCAAGTAGTTCTTTTTATAAATTGTATACGTTTGCTTTTTGGAAATTTGTTATTAATTTCTCCCAAATAATTACTGCAAGCTCTTTGCCAATCTTCATTGATTACCCACAATGACATAATCTCAGCATTAGTAAGAGGCACTACTATTTCAGCCGGGTCCATTCCTGATAATTGACGTAGTCTTATTCTACCTTTTACAATTAATTCAGATATCTTTTCTATGTATGTCTTTAATTTTTTACTTTGTTTATGTGGTAAGAAAATCCATTCCATAATACTATCTTCCCGTTGCATAATAAGCCCTGTAGGAGAATGAGTTGATGGTAAAATGACCAAAATACAATCAAGTTGGGGATCAATTCGATCTATGTATGCATCTTGCAATCTTTGTTCTACCAACATTAATTCCTTTTCTGCCTTAGCAGTTAAACATCTTGGACTGTTTATATTTGAATCCCCTTGTAATGTTTGAAACAAATTACTTAACTCATGAGTACTTAAATCAAGGGTGGGCCTTAGCCAATTTATATCTCCCATTAATTTTTGAAAATCATTAAGAATTTTCAATTGGTCTCTACGGTTGTACCTTTTGCGATCTTATTCTCTGTTGACTTATTTTATAACCCAAATAGTTGATTGAATCTCCTCTTTGTATTTTTTCAGGAGCAATTTTTAACCCCCATAGTGGTAGAATTCTTTGCATTTCCTTAAATAAGTTCTCTAAAACAACTACATCAGAATCAGCCAACAAAATATCATCCATATAATGATAGATAATAGATCGAGGAAATTGCTTACGCATTATTTCTAATGGTTTTTGTACAAAATATTGACACAGAGTTGGACTGTTCAACATTCCCTGTGGAAGTACATTCCAACAATACCTCTTGATTGGCCTACTGTTATTAAGAGTAGGTACAGAGAAGGCAAACCTTTCCCTATCATTCTTATGCAATGGAATTGAGAAAAAGCAGTCTTTTAAATCAATTACTATTAAAGGCCATGACTTTGGTAACAGAGAAGGTAAAGGCATACCAGGCTGCAAAGGACCCATAGGTTGAATTACTCTATTCACAGCTCTTAACTCTGTTACCATTCTCCATTTACCCGATTTCTTTTTTACCACAAACACAGGAGAATTCCATGGGCTTGTAGACTCTTCTATATGACGAGCCTCCAGCTGTTCTTTTACCAATTGCTCAAGAGCCTCCAATTTTTCCTTTGTTATGGGCCACTGCTCTTGCCACACTGGTTTATTTGATAGCCATTTCAAGGGTAGGGCTGTTGGAATTTCAGCAGTGGCCCCTAGTATAAATTTGGAAACTCGATACCTGGGGTGTCCTGTGTTTGGACACTAGATATAGCTTGCAGTTGTTGAGTACTCACATCAATACCTTCCTCAAAAGTATCTATAATCTCAATGTCTGGGGTGTCCTGTGTTTGGACACTAGACATTGCTTGCAATTGTTGTTGAGTATGCATATCAATACCTTCCTCAAAAGCATCCATCATTTCATCATTTGTTATTTCTGGCATTGTAGGAATATTAATTTGAGTACCCCATTGTTGTAAGAGATCCCTTCCCCATAAATTTATGGGTACATCAGCCACATAAGGTCTCAACTTCCCTGTTTGCCCTTCTGGTCCCACACAGTTAAGCCATCGTACACTTTGTTTTACATGTGATAATTTACCAATTCCTATAAAATGTGTAGGAACCCTTTGAAGTGGCCAGTTTGAATTCCAAGACTCATGTGAAAGGACAGTGACATCTGCTCCCATGTCAAGCAATCCTTCTATTTCAATACCATTCACTTGTATTTTTAATTTTGGTCTCGTATCACTCACCATTGTTTGCCAATACACACGTTTTCCACTATTTTCAACTGCTCCTGTTCTGTCTATTGGAACAACCTTGCCCTTGGTGTAAGGAAACAGCAGCAGTTGGGCAATTTTGTCCCCTGCATTAATTGTCTTCTCTTTCCATATGGATGTCATAATTTTAATTTCTTCCTTGAAGTCTCCATCTATAATACCTGTATGAATAAAGAATCCTTGACAAGTTAATCCAATTTTTCCAAATATTAATCCTATTGTCCCTGATGGTAAAGGACCATAGATACCAGTGGTTAACATATAACATTCATCTGTTTTGGATAATGTTTTAGATTGATCTGTGGTCAAATCTAAAACTGTGGTACCTTCAGTAGCCTGTAAAAGATCAGCAATAGTTAATTTTGTTCTTCCTGCCTGTCTGTTTCCCTCTGGTTGGATGATGGCTGACTGTTCACATTGTTTTGGGGGGCCTGAACCGGTAGGCCCCTCCCCTCATTTCCTGGCAAGGGGTTACCTCTGACATCCATTTTAGCTCTACAATCCCGGGACCAGTGTTTACCTTTTCCACAACAAGTACAAAATCCTGGAGACCTTAACCTTCTATTGCCATTAGAAGCTGTTTGTTCCCTTCTACGACCATGTTCGCCATTAAAAGCCATTCGTTCCCTTCTATGACCATGTTCTGCAGAGTCCAGGCACCTGTCATTTCGAGTTCTGGAGGATTCAGCCTTACAATATCTTTGGAAATGACCAAGTTCACCATTTTTAAAGCACTCATTAAGACCCCTAGCAACTGCTTGTGCTATGACATTAGTCTGATGCTCCTGAAAACCAGTATCAGCTGTTTCTCTTATCCATTCATCTACTGGGGTTCCTCGAGCTTTCAATGGCCTAATTGCCCTTTGACATTCAGCATTTGCATTTTCATATGCCAAGGCATTTATCAAGTCCTGTCTGGCATCAGGGTTATCTACATCTCTCTCCACAGCTGAAGTCAATCTCCCTAAAAAGTCTGAGAAGGTTTCCTGAGGACCTTGTATTATCTTGGTAAATGAAGTAAACCTTTTCCCAGCCTCAGCCACCATATCCCAGGCCCTCAGAGCTGCAACACGACATTGTTCGATGACAACATCTTCAAATTGAGTCTGTAACCGTATGTCAGCATAAGGTCCCTCACCAAGCATTTGGCGGGTTGTGACATTTATTCCCCTTGCCATATTTAGCTGCTTTAATTTTGTGGCTTCATGTCTCCACCATGACAACCATTGTAATTGCTGGCTACCTTCTAGCACAGCTGATATCAGTCCCTTCAAATCTTGGGGAATGACTCTATTTTGTATAGCCTAATTATTTAGTATCTGTTTAATGAATGATAAGTGCATTCCATAAGAAATAATAGACTCCTTAAATCTTTTTAAATCCAAAATGTCTATTGGACACCATGTTAATTCCTGATTGAGTTGACCGTTATTATCAGGCCTAATTTGAAACATAACTGGAAAAGCTGATGGTGATTGTGCAGTACCATGCAGCTCCTCTGGGGGCGCACTTGGTTCGACATTAGCACCATTACCTACCTGGTTTCCTACTGGCACACGCGGCGGCTTTTCTACTGGTACATGCGGCGACTGTGGAGACCTAGCTAGAAAAGAACTTGCCATTTTCTCAGTTCCAGTCACCTGCCCTGCCAGAATTTTCTTACGCTCCTCAATGTGCATTTCCATAATTTTTAATTGTGTAACAGACGTCTTCCTTATGACAAACCAATAAAATGAAAAAAAGTAAACAGCATGAAACATTCGATCTGATTGAAAAACAGTGTAGAGTTCAGCAGTAAACATTGCCATATTGTCAACAACTGGCATCATAGTTTCAAAATCTGCAGTTTTCTCTATAGTTTTGAAAACAAAATTACCCATAATGCCTTACCACGTTGAGCACCACCTGAAACTGAACTTTCAAATTATTTAACACTTATTTATTTATTATTAAATTCACTTATAACAAACACCAACAATTTCTTAACTATTAATCCTATAAATTCCTACAACCCCTTTAACCTATCCACTAAACCTATTGATAATTATAACAACTACCTTCATAACCTTTTAGAATGATACAGTCTCTGGGGCAGGTCCTCAGTCGTCAGGAACACAGTTTTTGTTGTAGATTCTTTAACACACTTAGCAGTCCTTTTTCTGGATCTCTCAGATGCAGGTTCGTCAGGGTCTGTTGGTTGTTGCAGTCTCACCTTAAATAAGGCTTCATGCTTTCTTCTCTGGGGGAGACCTCAGCCGTCTGCAGGCCAACTTACTTCTTTTGAATCAGGAACTCAGCTGCTCTGCCTCAGTCCTTAAAGCCAGGCACAGTTTCCCCTAGGCCACTGTCCGGACAGATCAAACCCCTCTAGGCAAAAGCTGAGCCACAGGGTTTAGTCCTTGGCCTTTTGGTGTCTTGCTCAGGCTTTCTTTGCTCACCAGCTTCTTTCTGCTTCAGGGAAATCTGGCCATCAAATGATGGCCAGCACTTTTTTCAGCAGGACTCTTGGAGCTCTCTAGCATCAGGGGCCTCTTCCCTTTCTGGGCTCCATGCACTGTCCTTAAATAGGAGGAACTCTGTTGTAGCTTAATTTGGGATCCGCCCACTTAGCAGCTGAAAACAATGTCAGGCCAGATACTTTGTTTCTTCAAGTCCATTAAGTCTTTCCTGTTTTCCTGACTTTAAACTTGTTTTTCAGTCTATTGAGTCGTTCCTGTTTTTCCTGACTTCAACCTTGTTTTTCAGTCTATTAAGTCTTTCCTGTTTTTCCTGACTTCATGTTGATAATGCTCTTCAGGCCCCGAATTAAGAGACAGTATCAGAAACTCCTATATATTTTCTAAATATAATTTATCTAACCCCTACAGCTAAGGCACCAAGTGATCTCAGCAGCATGGCGGGGTGGGGGAGGGGAAAGGAGTATTTTCAGGAATCCCATGTAATTACTTGTCAGGTTTCTGATCAGGAGAAAGGGTTGAGTCTGTAACTTCCCTGAGAACTTCAGGACAATCCTAAGATAGAGGGTGGGAATTTGGGTTTTCCCAGGTCAGGCAAGAGAGGGAACCCTGCTGAGTAAAAGGAATCTATCATTTAGCCCAGACATCAGGAACTTTCCAGTAATGCCAGATTTGGCACTAACAGCAGGGTTCAACAACCCTAGTTGTCTCTCAATCAAAGAATGGATAAATAAACTGTGATATAATAGTGTATTTCTCAGTTGTTAAAAACAAATGCCATCATGAAATTTGTAGAAATGGATAGAACTAGAAAAAAGAAAACATCCTGGGTGAGTTAGCCCATACCCAAAAGAGTAAATATTCTATGTATTCACTTATATGTGGATATTAGCTATTAAGTAAATGATAACCAAGCTACAATATGCAGACCCAGAGGGGATGGCTAAAGATCATGGCCCTATGGGCACATATGAATCTTCCTGAGAAGGGGAAATACAATTGACTTTGTGAGTGGACTAGAGCTGGTGGGGACAGGAATGGGACGTATCAGGTAGGGTAGAGATGGGATGGAATGAGAGATGGATGGAATTGTGAGCCATTTTTGGGGTGGTATGGAAACATAGTACAGTAGAAATATTCTGGTATCTATGAGGGTGGTTCTAGTGAGGACTCCTAATAATGAGAGATGTGGAATCTGGACTTATATTCTGCCTAAATTTCCAGTGTACCAAGTTTAATTGTTGGTCAACAGGTTCCAACGGATATCCACAAAGAACCCAGGGGATATAGAATAAAGGATCACTCTCTACAAACTTATAGCAGCAAAGGGGGGCATTGCCAAGGGCAACATCCACAAAGTGAATTGAATATTGAGAGGTCAAGTTGGTGCCTGCAGAAAGACTTCACCTTTGCTATATAGAAAGGCTATTCATTTTTGCAAGTACATTTTGTTTTGCTGCCATTTTGCTGAGCCAACATAGGTAGAAAAAAAAACACCTGTCTGGAAAGGAGACATGGGTTGTGGTACAAGGTGTACTTCCTGGATTCCACATGGCTAGACAGAAAATTTCCCTCAAAAGGAAAGAAAGAGACAGAGGTTCTTGCTGCTCTTCCAGAGAATCCATCCTGATCCAGGAATTCTAATACTTTCTTCATAACTCCAAAGATACATGGACACAAGTGGTACACATATACACTTACACACACACATACACACACACACTGCCTTTCCATGTGTGCACACATGTGTGCATACAACACACACACACCTATGCAGAAAGAATTTAGTTTTCACCCGAATGTGGGCCTCTATTGCTACCCTGCACACTTCAGCCCTGTGGTTCTCCACTGTGGAAGAAGGACCCCACAGCCCACCTACCCTCCCTCCCTTGAGCCCTTCTTCCCCTATGCACTGCTCTGCCAGATGGTACCAACCCTGCTCCCTCTCTCATCTTTTGAATAATGGCTCTTCCTCCTAGCACCTTCTGGTATTTACATTCCCAAAATCAAATGCAGAATATCAGATGACCCCTCTCTGGGAAGCTCGAACATACAAACAGAAAGTTCTGTGACTTGAGGCCATCAACCTTTGTATAAATGAGTTATTGTACTACTGTATGCTTCCCATTTCCCAATTTACTTCTGTCAAGATATCATTAGAATTAAAGGCAAAATAGAAATCCATGAGTATGTTTTGTGTAAGTTCTTCTGCCCATGGAAATTCTGTGTATTCATTCACTAACACCCAAACTTGTGCTTTACAAATATTTGAAGGCCCATAAAATTCCATGTGAAAATCTCAGCCGGGTTTTCTTAGAAAAATATTCATTGAGGAAGAGCAGTTCCAATTACACAATCATTTTTGTAGTTTGATTGCATTTCAAAGCATGGGTTCACTGCAGCTCACGGCAGCTGAAAATCTCGAACCTTCCTGCCTCCACTTTCCCAGGTGCTGCAATTTAGAGGCATGGAGCACCACACCTAAATATATAAACACACACACACACACACATACACATTTTTCTGGTCAAGTGAAGTAGTGGGAGTGGAGAAGGAACAAGGAAATCTGTAACTGGTTGTGATCAATTAGGTGCAAACACCACTACTCTTGGACCAACATATATATATATATATATATATATATATATATATATATATATATATATATATATATGAAAATTTAAAAGAACAAAATGGTGACTCCTCAGTACCTCAGCCTGCTCAGGCCCAAGTTCCAAGGCTAGCTTCTTTTTCCACACATTCCAGTCACAGGGATTTCACACACACATGACAGGAATTTTACACACACCCACCTATGACAAGATTTCACACACACGCATTCCTATGACAGGAACTTCACACACTTACCTGTGAAAGGGACTTCACACACACCTGTGACTGGAATTTCACACACACCTGTGACAAGAATTCCACACACATCTGTGATAGGAATTTCACACACAAACCTGTGACAGGAATTTCACACACACACACACACACACACACACACACACACACACACACACACA